>JADRCD010053753.1:0-11565 GCA_019843815.1 Montemys delectorum | reverse complement strand
TTACATACACCTCACGCAAGACCAGGTCACAGTAAAACATTAGAGAAAGATTGATGTGGCTTAGGGAGATCCAAACAGCAAGTTACACCTTTGACAGCACTTCAAATGCACATGGGATCTGGTGTCACCACAACCCTGAGGTTCCCACTCAATGAGAAGGACCTCTCTATACTACTGATCAAGCCACACTGTCTTTCCCCATTTTGTCTTCTTGACCAACCTCTTTCCAAAGCATTGAGTAAAAGGGTGGCATAGTAAGTATAGTAACAGAACTGTGCTTTCCAAATTCTAAACTGCCAAAGACAGGAAATTTGTATAGAGGAAATCAATATTGATTGGCCTCTTCATTAAAGTTGAGGATAACTGTTTTATTTCACTTTTAACCAAGATGTGCGCTGACATCCATGGTCTGCGTTTCCTTTCTGACATCTACTCTCTGCACCTCCTTTTGTCCTCTGCCTGTAATTTCTGCTTTCTCTTTCTAAGCTCCAGCATCTTTGCTTTTAAATAGGCTTCCTTCCCATGTACTTTGTCAGCATTGGTCTCAGGTCACACCCATTTTACATGTTGAGACCTTAAAGATGAAAATAAAGATTGCTTCCCATTTCTTCTGCTTCCCTGATCACCATTCTAGGACAATAAAATCCAAGGGACAATCCCTACTTTCAACCCTGTCCTGATTTTCCTTTGTAACTATGACACTAAATTTTTACTGTCAAATAAATGCATTTCCTTTCTCTGCAACAGGCAGAGGTATAACTGCAGGGCAGCATGTGTCTCTATGTGAGACACATTTTCTCCACAACACCTTTCCTTCATCCTCTTCATCCTCTCTCCTTCCACCTTCCCTGACCCAAGTCCTACTGACACCAGAGATCTGACCCCTCCCAGCAGTGAACTCTTTTCCCTCAACTTCAGGGGAAGCAGAGATCTTGAAGAACAATTTCTAGGTCCTGCTGGGTCAAATGGAAATGGATGTTGCAGATGTAAAATCATAAATGCATAGAAGAGAAATCATGTCCATACAAGCTCTAGTTTTAATAACTTTGTCATTGAGAAATATGTACTCTTGTCTCTCTCATGAATATGACCCGTGCAGAAAACATCAAAAATCAACTTTTCACATTAAGCAAGTTTATTCTAGGGTATAACTACAGAAAGTTACTGGGAATAATTACGAATAATCAATACTAGGACATTTAATTTATGTCCTTTTTATTTCTGATTGACTACAAGTCACTATAATCTATAAAACTGTTGACACTGAGTCTTCTGTTCATTCCTTATGTGTCTGCTGAGCACTTGGCATAACATCAAGCCTTGGCACAAACTACAAGTAGAAGATAGCCCTTCCAGTTATCATGCTTACAGTTCGGTGAGAATGAGAGTCAGGGGAACATTACAACACTGTGTGAGGCAATACAGAGTTGTACAGGCTTTCCTGAGAACAAGGAGGGGATGGCATCTGATGTTACCCAGGGAGGTTGTCAAAGAAAACATCATGAAGCAACCATCTTTCAACCAAATCCAGATGGAATCAATGAGACCAAACAGTGAAGTTGGAAGACAAAGGAAGGGAAAGTGTATGCAGTATGCCTGGAGACCTAAGGAAGCATGTAGGTGCTAAGAGGAAGGGCTGTGAAGGATGGTGAAAGGAGACCCAGGATGTGGTACTGAGGAGAGTGTGTCATACTGATGACATGGGACTTTATCTACCACATAGAGTCATGTAGAACTATCATAGTCAACACTGTACAAGTATTAAATGCTGGGAACCATCTTGAGTATTTAATAATTACCTTTATGTTTAATCCTCAGAAGACTATGAAATAAGATATACTGTTACCCTAATTTTATATATAAAGACATTGAGGCTCAAAGAGCCTTGGATGGAAGTAGAAGAATATATGGGAATGCTTTCTCTTTCTTTTAACAAGGGGGGTCTCCTTATGCAGTCCAGGCTAGCCTCGAACTCATGATTTTCCTGCCACAATCTCCCAAATAGACTTGGGTAACAGACATGACTATCACACTCAGAGTCCATTTTTATGTAGTTAAATTCAGTGGCATACACATGTGAGATAAGAGTTTCATTCCTAAGAAAAATATAGTCCTAGAGAATATGGAGACATTGGCCTGAGACTGTTAAGTGGTAGCTAGGCAGAGCTAGTGAAGATCCATGGCATTTTGTATCACATTTTTCAAATGAATATTGTCCAGGGAGTCTGTCCTGGTTATTTTTTATTGTAATTTGACATAACTTTGTAACCTGGGAAAAGGGAACCTCCTTTGAAGAATTGTCCTGTGGGCATGTGTATGAAGCACTTTCTTTATTGCTAATTAATATGAGGGGCCAGTCCACTATTGGCAGTACCATCCCTATGCATGTAGACCTGCGCAGTAGACCTGCGCAGTATAAAACAACTAGCTAAGCAAGATTCAGTGAATAAGCCAGGAAACTGCATTCTTCCATTGTTTTTTGCTTGAGTTCCTACCCTGAATTCCCTAAATGATGGGCTATACCCTGTAAGTTAAAAGAAACACTTTTCCCTACTATATTGCTTTTGGTCATGGTGTTTATCACAGCAGCTTTGAAAATAAACTATGACATGGCCTTTCTGGATTTACTCTGTTGCCCCTGATCTCACAGCTGTCTTCCATTATGACTTATTAGCAGAAATATTAAACCACATTGAGTCACATGTGCTAGACATCAACAAAATGCATCCAAAGTGTTTTCTCATTCATCTTCACTATAGCCACTTGTCCACAGCCTGTTTGACTACAATTCACAGATGAAAAGCCTGATGTTCTGAGTTGGCTTGTACATGTAACTCTTCCCTGCAATGCTGCCCGGACCCTCTTTCTGAGCAGAGCCTTTCTGATGTCAATTTTTCTTTAATAACCTTTACTAATTGTTAACCCAAACAAGTTCTATTTTTATCTCTTTATCTACACTGACAAACAGAACCGTACCATGGAACTACCTAAGTTTTCATAGCAGAGCCTGGAAATTGAAAGGAGAGGTGCTTGGTGAAGCCTTGCCTTGCCTGCCTCCTCTGATGAGGGCCATGATCCTATGCCTAATGATACTCTATGGCACAACAAGCCAGGAGCTTTTCCAAAGCTACACCAGTATGTTGCTTTCCTAAGCCCTAGGGTAACTGTAGGATATCATTGCTGCAGGTGAGACAGTGTTGAGATTGAGGGAGACAACAGTCAAAGGCAGAAAGAGAACAGAAAGGCTCTTCCCATGTCTGTGCTCCTGCTCAGGCCTCTGCCTGATTCGTGGGCCTTGGACAGCTAACCTCCCCCACTCCCAGACCTCTTTACTTGCTTCTAAACCACCTCAGCATCCTGGTTCTCTTATCCCCATGGTATTCAATATAGATCTTCTTCACTGGATATTCTTTATCTCTTGGCTTCTAGAAGTTGGAGTTATCTTAAGGTTCGATTTAGATACACACCCTCTCCCAGTTCTTATATGAGCTCATCCAGTCTCAAGACTAACATGTGTCATATATCAACTCCAAGTCAGTGTCTTGGCTGGAACTCTCCCTTGAAATTCAGGCTTGGATATCTGTCTGCCTGCCATTCAGTTTATCTGTTTGGGTAGCTAAAAGCACTGTGAAAATGAGCAGCTCCATAACCCGACCTCTGCTTCTTTTTCCACAAATTTCCTCAACTCTACTCTTCTTTTGCCTTTGTTTTGTTTTGGGTTGGGTTGAGTTTTGTTTGGGAGTTCTGGTATCTAAACCAAGGACTTCAAACATGTCACTCAAGTGCTATGCCATTAGAAAACACGCCCAATCCCTGAAGTGCCTTTGATTGCAAATTGTGAGTTTCATTTTCAGGTTCCGATTGCAATGATTTGAGATTTAGATGTTGTAAAGTACTTCTCAATATTTCACACTGTAGTCCAATGGAGCAGAGAGGCCTTTCTGATGTCAAACTTTCTTTAATAACCTTTACTAATTGTTAACCCGAAGTCAAGGCACATTTTACAAAAAGCAAACTCATCATGTAACCATGAACTGTTGCCTTTTTGATGGAAATGATGAAGTCTAGCAAGAAATAAATTACAGCTTAGCCAATAGACTGTAGACTTTGCCATGGACGCTATTATGGCACATAGAAATAACCTTATCAGATTCCCCATGTCCTTCCTGGTCCTCCAGGATAAGCTAAGCACAAAGGAGAACTGGAGAGCTTTCTGATTAAACAGTAACATTAATGACATTTAGTAAATTTAGTAACATTTACATAAAATTAGCCTTAGGTAAAGTGTAACTCTTGCAACAGTTTCATTATAAATCTTCAAAAAATGATTTTTATAGTTTATTTATAAGATTACTTCATAGCAATTGCTACAACTGAATCTGCCAACAGATAAAGATTATAAACTGATTATGGACTTCAACTTATTTATGTTTTAGTATCCATAGAAACGATATGTTCTCCAACTACAAAAGTAAAGCTACAGGACCCCAATTGCCTCCTAATGTCAAATCACCACTATTGTGTAAAAGACACTAATTTCCTAATCAAGATTAAAAACAAGGACACAACTTCTGGATAGATGAGATGGTTCATCCCACATTGCAAAATCTAACGTTCTCAGTTCAATCCCCAGGACCCAAATGGTGGAAGACGAGAACTGACTTCTACAAGTTGTCCTCTGACCTCTGTGTGTACTTTATGCATGTATGCACACACATACACACTCACACACAAACACACAAATTCATTAATTTAAATGCATAAAAATAAAAAAAACTTTTCTGTGAACACTGAAATCTTTGTTGTAAATTTTTATATATGTGACTATATGTGTATATAAAAATGTGAGAAATGTGTGTGCACAAATGAATTTTAAAATCTTTTTATCAGTCTTGTTTGATTATAGAATAAATAGAAAAATGTCTCTTGCAAAACATAGGATAGATGATGAAGCTCAAGCTCACAATTTTTACTTCTTACCTCAGGATATTTGATTTAGTCATAGTTCTTTCTACAGATAGTCCCCCACCTCCTCTCTCTCTCTCTCTCTCTCTCTCTCTCTCTCTCTCTCTCTCTCTCTCTCTCTCTCTCTCTTTTTTTTTCTCCTCTCTCTCCCTCTCTGTGTGTGTGTGTGTGTGTGTGTGTGTGTGTGTGTGTGTGTGTGTGTGTGTGTGTGTGTTACATGCACAGGTACATGAATGGCAAGTGTACACCTGGCGGCCTGAGGAGCACATCAGGCATCCTGATCTACCATTCTCTGTCTCACTCTTTTGAAACAAGGTCTTCTGCTGAAACCAGAGTCAGATTGGTGGCAAACAAACTCCAGGGATGCCACTATGGGGCTAGGGCTACAGCTTTGTAGGTGGTGCTGAAAATCCAAACTCAGGTCTTCGGGCTTGAGCACCAAGCGCTGTTAGCTGCTAAGCCATATCCCTTCACATCTTTTCTAATTGGCATGAACTCATTTGTTTGTATATTTAGGGACATCTAAAGGTAACTGAACTGAGAATGAGTGGACTATGTTCTAATTAGAGAATGGATACAATTCAGTTTTCATTTAAAAGGTTGAACATTTAAAAATTATATATAATTATGAACACATGATTTTAAAGAAACTGTTGGCCAGTCTTGTTTGAATGTGACAGTTAGAGTTATAACCCTAATGATTTCTTTATAGACCTTTCCTAAAGATGCCCTTCACATGAAGGGCAAAGTAGACTCGGCTATAGTAATTTACTTAATTTATCTTAAATTTGGTTTCAGTGAGCAACCATAATTAACCTGATTTTTTGCTGATAATCACTCTCAATGGAATCAAATCACAAATCCGGGGATGGATTGAGCGGCACCCAGAAGGAAGCGGCACTCCGCGCACTGGTCCAGCGCACAGGATATAGCTTGGTCCAGGTAGGAACTTCTTGTGACATCTGCTGAGACTCAACACTAAATCCAAAGTCCTGGAAGCATTAATATCCCTTGATGCTGAAAGCCAGCAGCCCTGGTATGACTCTTCTATAAATGTCTTTATGGGAAAGATGGAAATAGCATATTTCATTCAGCTCTGAAAGTAACCTGGATTCTTTCTACCCGTATTATATCCACTAGACCTTAATTTGTTGCTTGCAAATAGAACCACTAACCACAGTCATGGAGACTATTACAGCTTCAAAAGAACATTCTAGAATACAAAATGGTGGTTAGGATTCCAAGTTTTTAGTAAAGGTGACCTTAGTTAATTTCTTTAGGAATCAGTGGAGAACAGACTTCAGGAATAATCACCTTGGTTTCAAGAGGTCCCTGCAGATAAAGACTTCAAGATGTGGCTTCCAAGAAAGCTTTTTTCTTTTAGCCTAGCTATTCCACGTTACCTAATCTATGGTATTCAATGATAACTTCTGTCCATGTTGGACCTTTGAAAAACAAAAATACAAGGGCCATGAAAAAGACCTGATTACTAGGGATTATTTGCATGTGACTATTGCCCTTGGGATAACACCTCTTAGGGAATATATACTGCATTAAGGAGCAAGCTAGTACTAGAATCATTAAAACTATTCCATTAGAATACACAACCCCTCTTTTGTAGTAAGACAATGTATTTGGATCCAACAACCATTGGTTTTTACCTACATACTTTTCCAATAAACTCAAATCCCCCTATCATTCGGAATACAAATGTTACATGTGAGTAATGACAGAATGTGCCCTATCCTGGTTTTATTAGCTATCCTAGAGTTGGATTATTGGAAATGCCCTGGATTTACTTATACTAATGCTATAAATCATAAATGCATTATTATACATGATACAATGCCTCAAGTATTTATATTTTTTATCCCAATAAGGAGTGCTAGTCAGGCCTTTTAAGTATTTCATGCATTTTTTTATTCTGACTTTTTAATGTTTCATTAAGTCAAGGTAGACACTGAAATATTTGCTCCACTAAAAGCTGAGTTATTTTAGAATTAGGGAACTGTAAATGTTTTTAATATCTAAAATTAATGAATATCTTAAAAATTTATGTATCTTTCCACCACACTAAAATAATCACAGAAAATTCTAAAGAAATTAGTCTATAAAAGAAATATATTATATTTAATGTAATTTCTTTTTCCCATGTCAACAGGCACAGTTGGGTGTAAAGGTGGTCTTTCTTTTTAAGTAGAGATGTTTTTTCTTTCCTTTTTAAGCCAATTCTTTACATTTTGCAAACATTTTAGTAAATTCTTCTGTAAATATTATAGAAAAAGAAAGTGACTTTATCAGTTCTTTTTATTTTTGGCTTTCCTTGGTCCTGAAACACTTATTCAGGGGAAACAACAGTGTAAAGATATTTTAACCCTTTTAAAACCTAACAGGTCAATTTTAGACACATAAGGGGAGTCCACCTATGATAGAAATGTATAAAAATCTGTCTAGAACAGCAATGAATACCTTACTATCACAAACCTAAGTCCAAGAAAGTAAGGAAATGATTAAATAAACTCTACCTTCATAGCCATAGCCGTCAACAAGCAAAACTCAAGAGGAAAATCCTACAGCATAGAGTGACAGTTTAACTTTATTCTCAATGTGGGCAGACCATGTGCGAGATAGAATTTAGGGTAGGGTAAGCCTCGTGATATTTTAGGAACATTCAAGTGAAAAAAGGAATTCTTGTGTAAAGGCTAAGATTTCAGTCCAGTATAATTATTCAGGTTCAACTTTCGGGCTCTTTCCTGTACACATCAGGGTGGAAGATGATCTCTCTTCTATTTCCAAGCTTATTCTTTGCTCTGTTAACTGCAAGTTTTCACTTTGCCTGGATGAATAAAGCAAAAGCGATCAGGAAGGAGGTTATGCTTGACTAACTGAGGAACAGGGGATTGAGAAGTTGAAGCTTCTGAGAGCTTCTGTAAGATCACAGACACCCCGATGTCACTGCTGGGGGACCCTCACCTGGCCACACTTTCTTTGACCAGGCTTCTCTCCAATGAGCTCATGTAGACACTAGCCACCTCATGAGAAGATGGATGATAAGCCATGGGTTATTTTAGAGAGGTATCGAGACATTCAAAAACTACCTGGTTGGACAAACGTTGCAGCACTACTTAAAGTAATATTTGTTAGCAGAATGATATTGGATCTGAAGTTCTCTAATAATATGGAAGCACAGCATTCCAAACACTAGGTACTTAGACCTAAGTGTTCTAATTAAAGCAATTGTATGCGTATATATACATATATGCACACTTTATCATGTTTTAAAATAATGCATATTTAAATGATTTTACATTGGCAAATGTGTCCTGCATTGGGCTCAAAATGTGGAATGTGACACAATCAGAAGGTCTGTAGTCTCAGCTGTTCCTTATCACACATAAGATTTTAAACAAGTTTCCTAATTTCTGGGGACCTTAATTTCCCCTAAGGTCAGTGAGGTCCACCCCACACTGTTAACCTTGATCTGTGATCTATACCATCTCAGTTTACTGGTGGACAGCCAACTGGATTGATTAGGTGGAAGAGCAACAAAGCCTTTAGAGGTTCTATGAATCAGGGATGTCTCCTTACCCTTCCTAATATTCACACTTCCTATGCTGGGATAAAGGAATGACTAATAAAAAAAAATAGACAGAAGAGAGTATCGATTTTTAAAAAAATCTCTGAACAAAAATGAAGATGTTAATTAACTTCTGATCTGAAGAATTTGTCTTTCTGTGTCTTTCCAGTGGTATCAAAATCCAAACCACAGAGGCGAAAGATCTGTGCCCTCTTATCACCAGCAGGGTAAACACAGCTATCAAAAATAGAATTTTACAAGTTACTTAATAATGTAAGTTAGCCTTTAATGTGGCAACTGATGCAACAACGTGTGCTTATGAGAATTAAAAGTGTAAATTGTAACCTCTTTTTTATATAACTGGATATCCTTCCGTATTTTACCAACCTTCTTTGGGAAAAGAGATTCAACGCAATCTCCTTAGAACTGAAAGATTTAAATAAATATTGCTCCTAAAAATTATAAAAAGCTAGCAAGTTAAACTTTCAGGACCATGGCAGCACTGTGTGATGTAGAAATGTTTGGAAATTGTGCGACAGTTTTAAAATGTAAACAGCCTTTGCCTCTGAACGATGGAGCTGTTTGAGGGTTTCCTTTTCCTACATTTCCACTCCTAATTACATTTTCTAGATTTCTAAACGCAGACAATATTGTTTTGAGGGTCAAAGGGGAAAAGTCACAGGACATGGAAAAGTATCTACACCTCAACAGTCAGTTTTAAAACCTGAATGCTTGCTCTCTTACTCTTGCTTTTCTCCCTTGCCTCTTTCCTCTTTGTTCCCCCTTCTCTCCCCATTCCCTTCCCCCTTCTCTCCACATGGTCATGGCCGGGCCCCTACTTCTCTACTCTCTCCTTCTCTCTGCCTTTCTCTGCCTTTGCTACTCTTAACTCCCGTCTCCGTGCCCTAAATAAACTCTATTCTATATTTAAAAAACAAAAAACAAAAAAACTGAAGGCTTGACATAACATGTTAAGAAGCTACGTACACACTATTTTAAAGCTGGAAAATAAAATATTCTCTCTAATTAAGTACACGTTTTCATGCCTGATCTTTTTCTTTGTTTTCCAGTCTTTCTGCAGCTACGGGGTTATTTGAAGGGAAAGTATCATAAAGTATAAAATACTACCACCTTGTGAAGGTTTTGTGCCCCAGTGTAGGGGAATGCCAGGGCCAATAAGTGGGAGAGGGTGGGGTGGCAGGCATGGGGAGGGGGGAGGCAAAAGGGGTTTGTTGTTGTTGTTTTTGTTTGTTTGTTTGTTTGTTTTGGAGGGGAACCTGGGAAAGGGAAAATGTACATGTAAATAAAGAAAATATCTAATTAAAAAAAAAACAAGCACACACACACACACACACACACACACATACACACAACAAATGAGACTTTCAACCAGTCTGAACATACACACCTGAACACACATAAATACAAAAGGGGAAGTAACTAGAAATAACTATTTCCTTATGCTCAGAAGTAGAACTCTTCCCAGGATTAACTCTTCTATGTAAATCTTCATGAATAAATCTTGATAATATATGGAAAAAAAAAGAAAGAAAACTGGGCAAATTTCACAAAGGAAAATTCCCTATCTCATCTGGATGATGGGTACCTGGAGTTATTGGACAAGCCTTGTGTTCTTGTGTTTAATGTTTGTTTCATATTGACAGAGTCCAACCCTCCTCTTAGCAGTTAGACAACTGCCCTAGAATTATAAACCACAGACTAGAAAACAGTGATCCCTCAGCCACATATAGCTATCACCTCTATCTAAACTCAATACACATGCAAACAGCTTCTACATTTCAAAGGGTTAATACTCTGTTAAAATCCTAAATGTCAACTATCTGTCCTTTATCAGAAATGAGTTTGCCGATCTCAAATGCCTACCTTGATCTGGAACCCTGTTTCTGAAACTAATCCATAAGTCTTAAGGAAAACTTCCAACATAGAAAATTATGTTTCCAAAGACAATAGTGAATGAAAAAGAAAAGAAAAGAAAGGAAAAGGAAAGGAAAGGAAAGAAAGGAAATAGAAATAGAAACAGAAATAGAAAGGAGGAAGACATGACCACTCCTAAAGTATGAAGATTTTTATTGTAGCTACAGAGAGAAAGCAGGCAGAGGGAAGAGTGTAGGCTGAACATGGCCAGCAGACATGAGAGGAGAAGGGGAGGGAGAGCAAGAGAGGAGCCAGCAACCTACCAAGAGAGGTAGCCCAGGCCAAGAGACTAAGATGGTAAAAGTGTACAAGGACTGACAGCCAAAATGGCTGGACTATACGGAGAAGAGCCTCTGGGGAAAGGGCAGCCCAGCCCAGTCCCTGGGCTAGAGAAATTTAGTAAAGGGGGCAGGGTATGCTAGACATACTCTGTAACAGAGAGGGAGCCAGGGATGCTGGAAGAAGCTGGCAGCCAGGTCCTCTTTGGTATGTTAAGTAGATACCAGTTTAGCCATTTGTCCTGGGAAATAGATACAACTTTATTTCTGCCATGCATGCTAACTCAAGCAAGTGCTGAGACTTTATCCCTGCATGTATTGATGTATTGATTGACTCCACAACGAGAGTTATTAGTTTCCACCTTTGCGAAGCATACTCTCATTGGAAAACAAAAACAATAAAGAACGAAAAAGGAGCAACAAAGTCAGGTCCTGAGCAACTTGGGTTTGATCCATAAACCAGGCCACATAACAGAATGGCAGGTGACCTTCTTCAGACACGATGCCACTGGAGCTGACATTTAGGGGATGGAAGCAAGCAAAGTATTCAGGGAGCTGAGAAGATACCAGCATCCCTGGCAGAGGGACCATGTCTTAACTGAAATATTTGTCAAATGCATGACACCTTTGAGGAAGTAAAGAGATTTGTTTCAAAGATTGTCACATTAACCAGGCATGAGCCTGATTACTTTAACAATCCCCCACCTTTAATTCTCATCCTTAATCTCTACATGTAGGCTGTGGTTTCAATGGAATTATATGCTTTTATTCTAATTTGCAAATAATACTAAACACACACACACACACACA
>JADRCD010053717.1:0-19308 GCA_019843815.1 Montemys delectorum | reverse complement strand
AAAAAAAAAAACCTTTCAGACTATAATTATATTATTTCTCCCTTCCCTTTCCTCCCTCCAAACCCTTCTGTGGTAGTTTGAATAAAATGGTTCTAATGGATTCGTAGGGAGTGGCACTATTAGGAAATGTGTTCTTCTCGGAAAAAATGTGGCTTTGTTGGAGGAGGTATGTCATTGGGGGCAGTATTTGAAGTCTCAGAAGCTCAAACCTTACTTACTGGCTCTTTTCCTGTTACCTATAGATCAAAATATAGAACTCTCAGCTCCATGTCTACCTGTATGCTACCATGCTTCCCCCAGTGAAAATAATATACTGACTGAAACTGTAAGCTAGCCCCAATTAAATGTTTTCCTTTATAAAAGTTGTCATGATTATGGTGTCTCTTATGGTATCTCTTCACAGTACTAAAACCCTAACAAAGACAGACATTGGTACCATGGACTAGGGTATTTCTGCGATAGGCCTGACCATTATGTTGTTTGAAGGAATGTGGACTTTGACACTTTGAACTTAGAAAGCAGTTGAATGCTTTAAGTAGTGTCTAATTGGCCATCCTAGTAGGAACATTGAAGACAGTGGTACTGAGAGTGATTTGAACTCTGGGGGCCTGGATCAAGAGGTTTCAGAGAACAAGAATATTAATATGTGGCCTAAAAATCATTCCTATGATATTTTTGTGAAGAACGTGAAGGATGCTTTTTGGCCATATCTAAGAAGTATACCTGATGCTAAATTGAAGAGTTTTGGATTAATTTTAATGGCAGAGGAAATTTCAAAACTGCCTTGTATTGATTCTGTCTTGTAGTTTTTAATGTTGTCTTCTATGAAGATCTACAATGAAAATGAGCAAAGTGAGCAGAGAAAGTCACAAAAAGTACAAGTTGAGGAGAAAGGGGCACCAGGAAGTGGAACGGAGCTAAGTCCTATGTTTGAGGAAATAAATAGATGAAAGAAAAGCCTGATATTAAAAGGAATAAAGGGAGTGGTAACCACAGGACAAGACCCTATCCAGCTTAACTTCCAATTTATGAAAAAGAATTAAAGAACAGTTTAAGTCTAGGTAATCTCAGCACTCAGGAGACAGAGACAGGCAGATATCTAAGTTCAAGTTCAGCCTGGTCCACAGAGCAAATTCCAGGACAGCCAAGCTTAGGTAAAAAAAAAAAAAAAAAAAAAAAAAAAATTAGAAAACAGAAATCTGGTGCTCTCTTCAGCAGCACATATACTAAAATTGGAAGCAAACAGAAATCTGGTGAAGATGTGGTTGAATGAAGAGGCCATGTTCCAGCCCCAACAAACAACAGAATATGGCATCTTTGGCTATGTAGTTCTGGCTTTAGAGTCAAGGATAGAAGAAAGAGGTTATGGAATCTCCCTTCACAACTAAGGAAAGCCACTAGGGCCAGGCATGTGTCAGGGGTATCCATCCATGGAGGCCTAGAAAAGCCATTATGTGAGGATAAAGCCTGGATTGCTTTGGAGACACCAAGATGTTGGAGATACCAAACCCATGGGATATCTGCCAAGGAGAGTTGCTAACAGAGAGTGGAACCAACCCATTAATAGAAGTGTGTTGCAATCAACAAAGATGAAAGGAGTTGAATATTTGAAGAGCATTTTGACATTTGACATTAAGATGCAATTTGGAGACTGTCCAGCTGATTTTCAGTCTTGCTTTGGTCCACTATTTCCTCACTATGCTCCATTTCCTCCCTTTTGAACAGTAACATAGCTTCTTTGTATGTTATATTGGAAGTGTATGATTTGTTTTTCATTTTAAATGGAATTACATCTAAGAGATTGCATGAGTCTCAGAAGAGACTTTACACTTTTAAACAAGTATAACACCATTTAGACTATGGGTACTTTTGAAGTTAGACTCACTCCATTTTGCATTATGAGATAGCTACAAGACTATGAAGGCCAGGGAGTGCAGTGTGGTGGTTTGAATAAAATGACTTCCATAGGTCAATAGGGCATGATACTCTTAGGTATGGCCTTGTTGTAACAGGTATGGCTTTGTTGAAGGAGATGTGTCACTAGGATCAGTCTTTGGGGTCTTAGAAGCTCAAGCCAGGCTTAGTGGCTCTCAGTCTTTTTGTGTTGCCTGTGGATCAAGATGTAGAACTCTCAGCTCCTTCTGCATGCTGTCATGTTTCCTCCCATGATATCTTCCATACAGCCTTTCTTGCTGTTTTTCACGTTCTATAGCCTCTTTTTCATCAGTTGTTTTTCTCTCTCTCTTTAAATACATAAATACAACCTACTCAGTCTGTATGTACATGTTTGGAGGTTTGTTTGGAGGTTTGCCATTTGGTATTGGATAACCAATGTGTGTACTTCCCTGGAAAAGATGATTTCTCCTACTCTCAGCATTCCACAGTTGCCTGCTGTTCTTTGTCTAGGCTTAAGCCTTCATAATCTTTTCTATTTCCCACTTTACCATGTCCATTAGGGTCCTTGTTTAGCTCCTGTTTAGAAAGTCATATTGTTAAGAATTTACGGTTCTAGCTTCTGACATTCCTAGGAGAATGAACCCCCTGTTCCTCTGACTCTTACAATCTTTTCCCCTAATCTTCTGCAGTGATTCCTGGGCCTTAGGTGTAAGATTTTTTTTGTTGTAGATAGAATCAGTTGAGACTTACCTCCACAATTCAGCATTTTGACTGGTTATTTTTCTCAGTAATGCTCTCCATCTATTGCAAAGAAAAATTTCTTGATGAGGAATGAAGTTCACATTTATCTGTGATTATAAGAGCAAATATTTAAAATGTAGTTGGAGATTATGCTACTTTAGTTAAGTGGCAATTATAGTTGCAATTGTCCTCCAGAGCCCTACGGTCTTCATTCCCACCTCCTACCCTATAAAGGCCCAACTTAGTGCCCCATATGACTACCCTTGTGTTTGGAGGAGGGTGTTTGAAGGAAGCAGCTGGTCTTCATGCAGGCAGAGATCTTTGTCAATCCCTCTGAGTGTTGAGAAAAAATCCAAGTGCTCAGGTTTGCTGAGGTCCAGAGAGGTTAACTAACTTTTATCTTATACTCTTAGTAAGTGGGACATGTCTATGATTAGCCTGGCTTCTGTCTCTCCAATTTTGTTCTCTCTCTGGGAACTTAGTTCCTGCCCTCTCAAAGAGGCCCTGTCACTCCCTGTCATGTTCCTTTTGGACACAAACTCCACATTGCCTGGGTTAACACACTAAGTAGAGAAAATAACCCCTGTCTTATCCAGTGACTCACCAAAATGTGGGTAAAATTTTATAGATATATGTAGACTAGAAAAGAAAATTCAGGCTCACTCAAATCATTCTCTAGGGAGAAAATCAAACTTCTCTACCTGAGACTGAGCCCCAACCAGTCCTGTGTCCAGCCTTGATACAGGTACCAGGCTCAATGACAGTTACAATGTGATGCCTGTTTTCGACTAGGAGGGTGAGTCCCCAGAATATTTCTGAAAAGATTAATGAGATCCAGAGCTACTTGTATTCAAGTGACCAAGTTCACATTTAGCCTAAAGCTACAGACTTAAGTTCTCCACAGCCCCTTCCTTCCCAAAGCCACTCAGCTTAGACAAATGATGAGATCTAGCTAAGAAAGCTATCACTTCATAACTTTTCACTATAGAAATCACTTCATAGGAATTGAGAAGGAAAATGAGTTCTAGAAACAAAAAGCAGATCTGATTTAGGTTCCAGCACCCAAATTTCTAATTAATTAAGTGCTGTAGGTGTCAAACAAGTAGTCTCTGGTGAAATTGGGCTTCTTGGTACCAGATGGTACTACATACAGCTCCCAGCCTGGTATGCCTGCTGCTATATGATACATGATTTCAAGGTAGGAATAAGGGCCACATTTTTATTTCCTCCTGGGCATTACATATGACTCATACAGAGATTAGCAAATAAAAGTAAAAATAAGTATATGATGCATTTCACATCTATTGATCAAGTTTATCAGAGCATTCCTCCAGGGTGGATGGAATTATCAATCCCATTGCTCTGATAAAAAAAAAAATGTGAAATTATAGGAAGAAACTACAGAAGGAACACTAGGATACTCAAAAGAAAAAAAGAAAGAGAGTGAAGGAGGAAAGCCCATGACAAATTCAGGATAAAATTCTCCATCAAGAGCTCATCACAAGTTTCAGCAAAGCAGTCAACAGATCAGGCACAAGCATTCTTTACATCCTGGTACTTCATAACATCTTCCTTTGACTTGCCCTCCTAGCCCAAGATGCATCTAAACTCCTTTACTTCATCTTCTTCATCTTCTGTGTGTGTGTGTGTGTGTGTGTGTGTGTGGGTGGGTGGGTGTGTGTGTGCGCGCGCGCGCATGTGCACATTCTTGTGCATGTGTGTACATCTGTTTCAGCATCCTGGCATGTCCAGGTGCTCTGTTAAAATCTACATCCCAGGAAATTTTCAAAGTGGCTAGCCCCAAGTGGCCCAGACTCAAACTGCTTAGACTAGGCCTACAGTTTCCTAGACCCAAATAATCATACAGAACCTAGACAGTGAGTTAAACAGCCAACTCTACCAGGAGTTGGCCAGGATCCCAGCTTTCCTGGGTTCCCAAAGATGTCATTGCCCCCCAGACAGCAGGAAGCAGTCTAAACAGCACAGCAGCCTCATTCCTACCTCTCTGTCACCCCTTCCTATTCCTTCACCTTTTATAATAAACAAAAGGGAGGAATGTTGTAAATTAGGCGTCTCTTCCAACTAGCCTGTCAGCCACTTAGCAGCACCAACTTATGGCATCACCTGCCACCAGATACAGTGCATTTCTTCCACTGCCATGAGAAGCATACTTTCTCATTCCTTCTCTGTGTTGTTTTTTCTCTCTTTCTCTCTCTCTCTCTTTCTCTCTCTGTCATATCCCCACTCTTAGACAGTCTTTCACTCTTGCCTTCTCCCAATAAACCTCTTGCCCTAGATCTGTTGCATGGTGTGACTTTGTGTGATACCTTGAATAAATTTATGGATATTTTTTAAAGCTTTTATAAAACAACATTGACACATTCTAGGACTTTAGCCAAATGTCAGTTGAGCTTTCATTCTCCTTTTAAAAAATTTTTCAATATCCTACTGCAAGTCATCAGTCATGGACTACAAGAAGGATACTCATGACTCAGCAAATTTCACCTTACCCTGCAGTTTACAGAACTACAGCCCAAGCACAGGCATTCAGGAAAATAGCAAAAAAAGTTCCAGAATTTACACAATTAGCCTTTGCTCATATACAATTATAGAAAATGTTATGCAACACAAAAAATGCAAAAATAAAGCCATAGATTCAGTTGAATAGTTCTTAGACTGGAATGAAAATGAATACACAATATACCCAAACTTGAGGCACATCATGAAAACAGTTTTAAGAGGCATGTTCATAGTACTAAGTGTGTACATGAAAAAAATAGAGTTCTTATACTGATAACTCAATAGTGTACCTGAAACTGAGAAAAAAAACAATCAATCAATGAAATGAAGAGTTGCTTCTTTGAGAAATGTAAATAAGATAGACAAACCCTTTTCCAAATTTACTAAAAGGCACAGAGAGAATGTCCAAATTAACAAAATCATAAATAAAAGGACAAACAAAACATTTGATGCTGTGAAAACTCCAAAAATCACACATTTCACCCAAGGACATAGTTTAGAAACCTGTACTTTTTACCAAACTAGAAAATCTAATATAAATGGATAATTTTCTCAGTTGGTGTCAATTATCAAAGTTAAATCAAGATCAGATAATCTATTTAAAAGACCTATAACCCTGAGGGAAATACAAGCTGTCATTAAAATTCTCCCAACCAAAGAAATCCCAGGGTCAAATTTTAGTATAAAATTCTACCAAATGATTGCAAATTTGATAATCAATGGAAGGAGATGCCCTCAGCCCTGTGAAGGTTCTATGCCCCAGTGTAGGGGAATACCAGGGCCAATAAGTGGGAGAGAGTGGGGTGGCAAGCATGGGGAGGGGGGAGGCAACAGGGGTTTGTTCTTATTGTTTTTGTTTGGTTGGTTGGTTGGTTTTTGGAGGGGAAACTGGGAAAGGAGAAATTTACATGTAAATAAAGAAAATATCTAATAAAAAAAATTCTACCAAATGTTCAAAGAAGAGCTAATACAAATACCACTAAAATTTATCCACAAAATAGAAAAGAAAGAGTATTGCCCAGTTCACTTTATGATACCACAGTTACATTGATACCCAAACCACATACAAACACAACAAAGAAAAAGAATAATAGACCAATTTTATGTATGAACATAGATGCAAAAATACTATCAATAAAATATCTGCAAGCTAAATCCAAGAACACATCAAAAGTTCATCATGATTAAATAGACTTCATCCAGAGATGCATGAGTAACTGAATATATGGAAATCAATAAGTGTAATCTACCATATAAACAAACTGAAACTAAAAAACTACATGATCATCTCAGAAAATGCCTTTAAAGAAAAATCCAGGGGGGTAGGGAGATGGTATAGGGGGTTTCCAGAGGGAAGAGGAGACCTGGAAAGGGGATAACATTTGAAATGTAAATAAAGATAATATCCAATAAAAGAAAAAATAAAAAGTAAAAAAAAAAATCTAACACCCCTTCATGATAAAAATCTGGTATAGATTAGGGAAACAAGGATATACCTAAATATAATAAAGGTAGTTTAGAGCAATCCCATACCAACATCAAATCAAATGGGGAAAACCTCAAAGCAATTCTACCAAAATCATGAACAAGAAAAGGTTGTCCACAATCTTCATACCTATTCAATCTATTACATGAAATTTTAGCTAATACACTAAGACAACAAAAGGAGATGAAAGGAATGCAAACTCCAAAGGAAGAAGTCAATGTAACTTTATTTGCAAATCATATGATAGTGTACTTAACACTGAAAATTTCAACAGGAAACTCCTACAGCTGATAAACACATTCAGCAAAGTAGCTGTATACAAAATTAGCTCATAGGAATCAGTTGGCCTTCTTTATACAAATGACAAACAGACTGAAGAAGAAACAGAGAAATATCCCTCATAATAGAAGAATACTCAAGAATAAAAAATATCTTGAGGTAACTCTAATGAAAGAAGTAAAAGATCTGTATGATAAAAATGACAAGTCTTTCAAGAAAGAAATTGAAGAAAATATCAGAAGATGGGATCACTCCTGCTCATGCATGAGTAGTGTATCATACCAAAATGGTCATCCTACCAAAAGCAATCTACAGATTCAATGTAATCCCCATCACCAATGCAATTCTTCACAGATCTTGAGAAGATGATTTCCAGCTTTGTATGGAAAACCAAAAAATCCAATATAGCTAAAACAATCCTGAACAATAAAAAAAAAAAAACTGCTAGAGGTCTCACCAATTTTTATTTTAACCTGTACTAAGCTATAGTAATTTTTAAAAGTATGGGATTAACATAAGATAGACACATTCAACAAGGGAATTGAATTGAAGACCTAGATTAAATCCACATAGCCTTAGACACCTGACTTTTGATTAAAGAAGCTGAAAATACACACTGGAAAAGAGGCAATATCTTTTACAAATCATGCTGGTCAAATTGGATGTCTGCAATGTAAACATTTAAAAACATATTTTAAATAAATAGAATTAAATCACATTCTTGTTTCCCTTTTGTACCCCAACTCCTCACAGAGACCCCCTCTTCAATACCTACAATATCTTTTTTGTCATATTCTTTAAAATTTATAAAATATTATAACAATAAAAATGAGTATTATAAAAGTTGTTTGATACAAAATAATCAATTTAACAGTGTTATGTAGATGCTTGTCTACAGCAATACTGCAAACACATACGCTTTTCTCACTATAAATTTCAAATAACTCCAAACGTATTAACTGTATATTTCAAAATAATAAATCACTACTAGTATTTTCGTAAATGAACATAAATATGCAAAGTCTTTTTGGTTTTTTGTTTTGTATTTAGTAGAGTTTAAAATCTTGGTTCTTTCTGTGGTACAAGCCCAAAATAAGAACAATTTTTTTAGACATTGGATTTCATTGTAATAAGGCTGTACTTCAATAACACTCAAATTAGCGAAGGATTTTACTTCCATCATAGCTAAGCTGAGAGTTGACAGTTCTGCTGCACCAAGGAATGAATTGTAGGCATGATTTTTGGATACAGACTTCCTGCTATGGTCAAAAAGCTATTTGACTTGAGTGAGTGACTTTATTCTCAGGCCACAGAGAACAGGTTACATTCATTTAAGAAATGGTGCGTGTATTAAGATAGTCCATCCATAAAGTCATTCACCGTTTCAATGAACAATGGTTCTGCTTGGAGGGTGGCACAGACATTAGGTGAGGGTAAGAATCTGGTTCATTGGCTGTGATAATTTGGAAAAGCATTCATCTCAGAGAAAGAGTAACTTATAAAGTCCTCTTCTTCAAACTTGATATAAGAGCTAGAAATGTCAAGCAAAGCATTCAGTCTCATTCTTTGTTGTTCTCTTTCCTACAAGCCACCTCCCAAGTTAATTGTCTATGTCTCCCTTGGGTATATAAATACTTTGGAAATATATAAGCTGTTCTGAAAACCATAGTATAGTGTAAAAACATGAAATAAAGAATACTAATACAGAGGCTGAGATAGGAGAAGCAAGATTTCAAGACCCTTATGTTGTAAACAGCAAGACACTGTCACTAACAAGCTGAAAGTATATATAGATTTTACAATATTGGATCTATTTCTCCAATTACCAAATTAGAGAGACCATTGGATGACAATCAACAAATTTCTAATTCCACATATTTTTTTATTTCATTCCCTTAGGATATGTTGGTAATATTAATTTTCATATTAAGATATTAAGAAAAGGTAATTGTCACTTCCTGTTGTTTTTATTGTATGAGGTGGAATTAGATTTGTGTGGATTTGTTGAAAGATTACTTTCTTGCTTCTTCTAGGGTATAGTTTTGCTCCTTATGTTGATGTTTTCCATCTATTATCCTTTGGAGGGCTGGAATTGTAGAAAGATATTGTGTAAATTTTGTTTTGTCATAGAATATCTTGTTTTCTCCATTTATGGTAATTGAGAGTTTTGCTGGGTATAGTAGCCTGGGCTGGCATTTGTGTTCTTGTAGGGTCTGTATGACATCTGCCCAGGATCTTCTAGCTTTCATAGTCTCTGGTGAGAAGTCCACTGTAATTCTGATAGGCCTGCCTTTATATGTTACTTGCCTTTTTTCCCTTACTGCTTTTAAAAAAATTTCTTTGTTTAGTGCATTTGATGTTTTTATTATTATGTGATGGGAGGAATTTCTTTTCTGGTCTAGTCTATTTGGAGTTCTGTAGGTATCTTATATGATCATGGACATCTCTTTCTTTAGGTTAGGGAAGTTTTCCTCTACAATTTTGTTAAAGATATTTACTGGCCCATTACATTGGGAGTCTTCACTCTCTTCTATACCTATTATCCTTAGGTTTGGTCTTCTCATTGCATCCTAGATTTCCTGGATGTTTTAGGTTAGGAGCTTTTTGCTTTTTGCATTTTCTTTGACTGTTGTGTCCATGTTTTCTATGGTGTCTTCTGCCTCTGAGATTCTCTCTTCTATCTCTTGTATTCTGTTGGTGATGCTTGCATCTATGACTCCTGATTTCTTTCCTAGGTTTTATACCTCCAGGGTTGTCTCTCTTTCTGATTTCTTTATTGTTTCTATTTCCATTTTTAGATTCTGGATGGTTTTGCTCATTTCCTTCACCTGTTTGATTGTGTTTTCCTGTAGTTCTTTAAGGGATTTTTTGTGTTTCCTATTTAAGAGCTTCTAGCTCTTTACCTGTGTTCTCCTGTATTTCTTTGAGGGTGTTATTTATGTCTTTCTTAAGGTCCTGTATCATCATCATGGTAAGTGATTTTTAGATCTGAATCTTGCATTTCCAGTGTGATGGTGTGTACAGGACTGGCTATGGTGGGAGAATTGGGTTCTGATGATGCCAAGCGACCTTGGTTTGTATTGTTTATTTTCTTATGCTTGCCCCCTGCCATCTGGTTATCTCTAGTGCTACCTGCCCTTGCTAATTCTGACTGGAGTCAGTCCTTCCTGTGATCCTGGTTGTATCAGAACTCCTCAGAGTCAAGCAGTCTCTGTGACCCTGTGATTCTGGGATCCTGTGACCCTGGGCTTGTTAGAGCACCTGGGAGTGCAGCAGCTTCCTCTGGGTGTTGTGGGACTGGCTGTGGAGCCTGAGCCCAAGGTCTGCTCAGGACACCAGCCCAGAGAGACCAGAAGGAACCAGAGCCACTCTGCTCATGGAGTTCCTGTGTACCTGGTCCTGCAGGTCCCAGTTACTCCTGGTGTTGGGACAGATGTTGGGTCCTCCTCACCTCTGATCCTGAGAGTTTCAGGGCTCCTGGGAGTGGAGCTTCCTCTGGGTGTTGTGGGACTGGCTGCAGAGCTTGCGCCCAAGGTCCGCTCAGGACACCAGCCCAGAGAGACTGGCCTACTCAAAGCTTTCTGAATTTCATCCAACACTTGCAAGCCTCTATCTTCTTACCAAGGTTCTGAAACATTGACTGGAAACATAACAAATGAAGGTTGATGAAGGACCATAACAGAAATTTCTTGTACAATGTCAGATACACAATTAGTCAAGTTACAGTCATAGCAAATTACATTGAATCTAAACCCATACATAGTGATGTAAATTTCCCCTATCAATAACACATATGGTGGGGAAATGCAAGCAAGTTCACTTCCCACTGACATCAATCTGAACCCAGTGTTCTATCTTCATTTAGTCGCTGTGTTAGTCAGCCTAACATCCCCTAGGGCTGCAGCAAGCTTCCAGATGTGAGTCTGTGGTGATTCAGTGTCTGAGCACTAATGTCCTGCAGACAGTCCTTTTTCCCACTCATCAGTGTTTGTTTGAGGACTCTCCTCTGTTCTCTATATCTGATAGCTCTCCTCAAGTAGACATAAGGAGTGGCTCATCAGCATCGTGGGTCTTGTCAATTGATTTTTCTGCATGGTGAACCAAATACTCTGGAGGCTACCTAGCACTTTCAGCATCCTGTGGAAAAACACAAACATGCTCTTTTCCCCATATTAATACTGGATCAGAACCATGTCATTTCCACGAAGCAGGTCCTTCCCTTTCACCTGGGCATAAGTATGCCGAGTTGTAGGATGCCTTTGATGCTCAGCAGCAGAGTCTCCCTTGGCATCCAAAGTTAAAAATTTAAAGAGTGTATTTTTTAGAGCTGCATGGTCTCATTCCACAATCCACTGTCCTTGTGGATTATATGGAATAGCTGTTTTATGAGTAATACAGTTGGGCACAGAAACACTGGAAATCTTGATGTATATATCCAGACCCATTGTTGGTCTTGATCAAGTTAGGTTGTCCTACTATTGCAGCATTTTAAGCAATGAAAGATAACATTCTTAGCAGCACCCCCTGTTTGGGAAGTGCCCATAACGAAACCTAAAAAGGTATTTATGGAAACATGCACATGTATTAATCTACCAAATTCAGGTATGTGTGTAACATCTATTTGCCATAACTGATTGGGAACTAGACCTCTAAGATTAACCCCATAATGAGGTACTGAGTAATGTTCAGTACAAGAGTCATATTGACAGACAATTTATCGTGTAGCTTCTCTAGATATATGAAATTGTTTTCTTAAGCTTTGACTATTTTGATGAGGCAAAATATGTGATTGCTATGGGAGCTCAATTTGTGAAAGACCTATTATTTGAATGGCTTTATCTGTAAGAGCATCACCTTCTGATAGAGGTCCTGGGAGTCCTGAGTGAGATACGTCCTATATAACATGGTTGGGTGCGTGCTTGGAGACATCTTTGTATTTGAGAAAAAAGATCTGAAACCTGGCTGTTAGTTGTATCAATGTAAGCCACCGCTCCTAAAACTGGTAAAGCCCAGCAGTATAGTGACTATTAGTATGCAAATTAAAAAACAAGCACCCAGCTTTTGAAATACAGCTGCAATAGCTCTGAGCTCTACGAATTGAGCTGAAGCTAAGACAGTAAAAAATCTATATGCTTAACTTTGAATTACATACGGTGCAGTACCATTAGAAGATCCATCTGGAAAAATTACCTGAGCTCCGAGTATAGGAGTCTGCCTCGTTATTTTAGGGAATACTAATGCATACATATTCACAAACTGCAATAATTTATCTTTATGATAATGATAATCTATGACTCCAGGATAATATGCAAAAGCAATGGCCCAGGTATCCATATTTTGAAATAACCAATAACTTCCTGTTTTTTGAAAGGCATTCCAACCAATAAGGGCTATGCCCCAAAATACTTTTTAGATTTCTCTCAGGCCATCTGTACCAAACAAGCAACAGCTTCATAATAATGTAGCAATACCCTAGCAGGGAAAACAGGTAGGTGTAACCAAAGCAAAGGACCACCTTGCCATATGACTGCCATAGGTGCATGGGCAGGAGCAAGAACATAAACAGGACATTCTTGTGCATAGTCTATATATTGCACATGCTGATGCTCAGTAGCTTGCTCCAACTTGTGCAGAGCCTGTCTACCAAAAGCTGTTAATTCTCTTTCAGATGTATGATCTGAACCACCTTTCAAAAATATCAAAGAGAGGCCTTAACTCTCCTGTATAAAATTTCAAGTAAGGTCTAATCCAATTTGTATCTCCCAATAATTTTTGAAACTTTTTAACATTTTCAATCCCTCCTTCCTGATTTGAACATTTTGAGGCATGTTAACCTTGAGATACAATTTGTGTCCCAAATAAGAGTAAGATGGTTCAGTCTGCACATTTTCTAGTACTATTACTAAGCATTGTTCTTTCAAAGCCTTCTGTAAATTACATAAGCTGCTAATAGCAGTCTTTCTTGTTCATGGGCTACTAAAATAACAACCATAGAATGAATTATATAGACTTCAGGATGTACTTGTCTGACTTTAGTAACACCTTGAGCCACAAATTTTTGACAGAGTTGGGTTGTTTTCCATTCCTTGGGATAAAACCTTTCAATTAAATCTTTTCATAGGTTACTGAAAATTCATGGAAGGCTCACTAAAAGCAAATCTCTTACGATCCTTTGGAGCAAGAGGTATAGTGCAAAAGCAATTTTTCAAATACAGGATAATCTCAAAGGTATGGTTGGCATGGTATGGCAAAAGGGGTAGGCAACACTGGCTTCAATGCTCCCATTAATTCCATAGTTTCATTAACTCTCTGGAGCTCTTGCAACAATCTCCAATTTCCTGATTTCTTTTGAACCACAAAAACAGGTGAATTCCAAGGAAAATCAGAGGATTTGATGTGTCCGCTATCAAGTTGTTCCTGTACTGACTGCTCTGTGGCCTTTTTTTTCTTTGCAAGAGACTACTGATCCATTCATGCAGGTTCCTCACTCTTTCAAGTAATAAAATTGGCATGGAGCACAGGCTGGACGGTAGCCTCAATCAAAAATACTCTAATCCAGCTCTATGGGGTCTGTGAGTGGGTGTTACCAGTTCCTGGACTCCCTGCCCCTTAATTCCCATGCCTTGGTTTGATAAAATCTTTAATCAAACATCTGTCTTGTAACTTCTTTCTTAGGTAAACCCCATTTTGCTCATCACATCCTGTCCCCATAAATTAACTGGGAGGCCTGATACAATATGTGGCTGGAACATACCCTCCTCATCTTTTCAGATTAAAATATCGCTACTCTGTTCTGGACATTAACTTTGACCAATTCCTTGTAATTGTGTGACTGTGGGCTGTTTTGGCCAATCCTGAGGCCATTGATCTGCCATGAGCACTGAAACATCAGCCCCTGTGTCCGGTAGTCTCTGAAAGTCTTTTCCATTAATTTTTAACGTGAGCTCCAGTCTCTGAGCCCCTATGGCTTGTACCCAATAAGCATCTGAGGGCCCAAAAACCTGCATCTCCTCTTCAATCCTTTTTTGCTACATTCTTAGTTTGAACTTGAGGAAGTAGTAATAGCTGTATCAAATGCTGTCCTGACTGTAACTGTCACAGGAGTCAACAAGTAGAAGCCAAAACTAGCAGGTGATCTTCCTGAGATGGGTCTACCTTGGATTAAAATCTACAATGGATTTTCTCCAGTTTGGCAAGGAAAAATACTGATATTAATATGCTCTTCCTGTTATTATTAAATATATGTAAAAATCACTACTGACCCACCCTTTGGAGCAGATTTCTGCAGACCTATGAAGATGTACTACCTTGTAGTGATACTATATAGATAAATAGATAATAATTCATTAAAATGCCTGATTTGATTAAAATAATTCTTGGAAGAAAGTTTTTAGAGATTGTCTTAGTTACTAGAAAGATGTAATAAAGTTAGAATCAAGAATAGAATTGTGCCCACTACTCAAAATAGTAAGTAAAAGCTGCATAATAAGAAACACAATGATCCAGGCAGTGGTGGCACACACCTTTAATCCCAGCACTTGGGAGGCAGAGGCAGGCAGATTTCTGAGTTCGAAGCCAGCCTGGTCTACAGAGTGAGTTCCAGGACAGCCAGGGCTACACAGAGAAATCCTGTCTAGAAAAAAAAACAAAAAAAGAAAAAGAAAGGAAGGAAGGAAGGAAGGTAGGAAGAAAGAAAGAAAGAAAGAAAGAAAGAAAGAAAGAAAGAAAGAAAGAAAGAAAGAGAAAGAAAGGAAAAAAGAAATACAGCGAGCTTTCATAATCACACTAAAAAGAGAGAAATAGATATAGGACAATTTTGTATTCAAGGAAAAACATTTAGGTCCAAGGATTAAGTCACAGGTGTGCACTATGATAAGGCCAGGTCATGTAAAAACATGTAAAAAGCTGCTTTGAACTTTTAATGAGTATATTATAATGAAACACTGCTTTAAACTTATATCAACATCCTTCTGTAACTCTCATTTTATGTAACATTTTATCTCTGAGGTAATTTTCTAAAGATCTTTTTGTCTACGAAGTTATAAAAAGACCAGAGAAAAGAAATAAAGTTGTTGATTAAATGGTTTGCCTCGGGGAGCTTTGCCCCATCCACCCATCCATCTACCCAAATGTATATGTCTGTCTATACGTTTGTGTATAGGTATATATGTAAGTATATCAGCATGCATGGATACTTGTGGAGTTGATTGTAACACACAACTGGGCCTGGCCAGAGTGTGGGTGTATGAATGTTTGAATATACATGTGTCTGTGCATATTTGCCTGTATACAGAATCTTAATTGTTTTCCTTTTCCTCCTCTCTGTTTCACAGTTAACCGGCTTACCCAGAGGAGTGTGTAGCTGATTCACCAGAGAAAGAAACACCAGCAATAATCCTTTTACTTAATTCCCTGCTGCTAAACAATATGTGTTAATGGCTAGATATTAGACCCTATTAAAGCACAAGTAATTAAGAGTTAAGTTTTTAGCACACAGACAGAAAGAAAGAGTTAAGTTCCCTAGTGCTTATTTAAACGTAAAGAGTTAAATGAAGCCCAGAGAATTATAATGTTTAATAAAACATGAAGTTAAAGAAAAAAAGACAGCATATTTTAACCATAGAATATGCAAGAAAGTTTTTAAGATCCTTTAGAAGTTATCAGCAAACATTCAGCAAAGTTAGAGAGCTAGAAGGCCAGAGACCATCAGACTTTAAAATAATGTCTGATGCTATGTCCCACTTCAAGCCCATTCTAGAGACCATCAGATCTTAAAATAATGTCCGATGCTATGCCCCACTTCAAGCCCATTCTAGCCTTGGCAGGCTCCTGGCAAATAACCAAAATCCCATTAGGGGGATGTGTCATAATTTTGATCTCTCCAGTATAATCATTATCAATAACACCTGGTTTCACCTTAATACCGTTCATGGTAACTGTCTTAGTCAGGGTTCTCTAGAGTCACAGAACTTATGGTAGTCTCTATGTAGTAAAGGAATTTATTGATGACTTACAGTTTGTAGTCTAACTCCCAACAACGGTCGGCAGCAGTGAATGGAAGTCCAAGGATCTAGCAGTTGCTCAGTCCCACAAGACAAGCAGGCGAAGCAGAGCAAGCC
Source organism: Montemys delectorum (assembly GCA_019843815.1). Classification (NCBI taxonomy): domain Eukaryota; kingdom Metazoa; phylum Chordata; class Mammalia; order Rodentia; family Muridae; genus Montemys; species Montemys delectorum. The sequence goes on along the minus strand of JADRCD010053717.1, from coordinate 3,267 downwards.
TTCCTTCTTCCAATGTCCTTATATGGATCTCCAGCAAAAAGTGTGGCCCAGGTTAAAGGTGTGTGCCACCATACCTTTAACCCCAGATAACCTTGCTTGAACTCATAGATCTTCCAGTCTTCATCTTCTAGGATTCATAGCCACTATGCCACCACACCTTTAATCCCAGATGATCTTGAACTCATAGAGCTTTCTATGTTAATCCTCTGGGATTCATAGCCACTATTTCTCAAGGTCTCCATGCCAAGATTCAGGTCAGAAACTTGTACCTCTCAGCCTCCAGATTAGGGCAACAGGTGAGCCTTCTAATTCTGGATTGTAGTTCATTTCATATATAGTCAAGTTGACAACCAGGAATAGCCACTACAGTAACACTACTTCTGCCAAGGAGCAGATCTACAGTACCTGGTAGTAAAGGGCCATACACTCCTGTAGGTAAGGCTTCCATACCCATTTCAGGTGTTAATACTGTATAGGTGGAGAAACTGAGGTCCAGTCCTGTACTGCCTGGGGTCAGTTGAAGAGGTTCTGAATGGATTGCCTTGCTGGGGACCAAAGTGCTGTAGTATTCATAATATTGCTGCTGCAGGGCCTGGGGCTGGCCCCTCTTCCATATGGGAAGAGGATTTCCCATAACATCTTTCTTGGACCTGTACTCATTAGCCCAGTGTCTTCCTTTCTCAGACATATAGCATAATTCTGACTGTCAGCCATCTTGGAAAAAATTCTAAAGGCTAATCCCATTTTTATTGAGTCACTGCCTGATCTGATGTCCTATTTATCCACACCCATAGCAACTTCCTGAAAAACCAGTTACTTTACTTTGATTTGCTTTTCTTTGCTGAAACAGTATCTCCTTTGCTGTCTTGCCTTGCAGAGCAGCTGTCATGCCCTGGGTGTATGAAGGACCTATGTCAGAACACAATCTGATATAGTCTGACAAATTTCCCTTTTTCCTAAAAGGCCATAATACTGCCTGACATGTAGTATTAGCATTCTCTTAGGCAAGCTGCTTTACCAACAATAGACCTGCCTCAGAATCCCCTATAAGTCTGCTTGCTGTCTACAATAAGCTAACCACAAAATCTTGGACCAACTCATCTGGTGCCTGCCTGATTTTTGATAAATTCTCAGTCTGCCTCCCTGTACAAGGTAGCTTATACCAGGCTTTCTTATCTGCAGCATTAACCTGTGCATAAACAGCTGGATCAAAATCTAACTTAAGCAGTCTCATGATACTGTCCCTCCCCTGCTAATATCTCCAATGTATTTGTTATGTTTGATTGATCTCAGCACTGTTTTGACACTACTCAGCAAATTCTGATTTCTATAATAAAAACTTTTCTCCCCACAAGCACATCTTTGCCAGTTGTTTCCAGTCCCCAGGATTGGGGGCCTTCACGGACAATGACTCAAGCATAGCCTGAATAAATGGGGCTGTCGGCTCATACTGTGTACAAGCAGTTTTTTAATCCCTTTAACTGTTTAAACAGGAGAGGCTGATAAACTCTAAGTCTATTACCTTGAGGATCGGCCTGTTCTATAACTGGAAATGTAAAATGAAATCCCTGAACATCATCTCCTCTCTCAGTAGCCCCTTTCAAGGTCACTTGTAAGGGAGATAAAAGCCTCTTCAAAGGCCATGTCCCAGATTGCTTTCTCACCTCTGCTACAACTGGTAGCTCCATCTCCACCTCTGGACAGGGTCCAGTCCAGCTACGATACTTGTTTTACTAGCTCTCAGCTTAGGAACCCACTCTGGTGGTCCCAAGTTCTCCTCTTGAGATTGTCGAGTCTGTAATTTTTGCATTTGCACAGACAGTAAAGTAAAAGCAGTTTGCAGGTTTGTAGCTGTTTTATCTTTTCTGTAACTAACTTGTCCTTGGAAGGAACTTTGAGTTCTGCCAAGGCTATAAGTGGCAAAGAATTCTCCTCCCTATGATATCTAGCATCTTTCTCTTGCAACTGCTCAGTCTCTCCCAAATCTAGGGTCTCATCCTCAAAAAAATGGCAGCTCAAATCCTGGCTCTGCATACACACAGGCTCTACTGCAAGAACAGACAGCTTAGTTTCATTTTCTCACTCCTTTGACAAAGTGTCCCCAGACGGGGGCTGCCTCCCTGAAACCCACTTCTCTCTCTCATATCTAGGATCTAAGCTATCTTTAATCAAGGTCCAGAGACTAAAAGTACCTCCAGGCATTTTACCTGGTCTGTGCACGTCATAATAATTTTGAAGCCTTTGTCCAACCTTTTTCCAAGTTACTAAATTTATTGTACCTTCCTCAAGAAAGCAAGAACAAACCTTCTTACAAAATCTAAGACGTTATGCAATGTTGTTGCCCTACTTTAGTCCAGAGGGTACAAAGCAATTTTTTAAGCATATGTACAAAAAGTTAAGGGATTAGAGTAGCGGAATAAACTCCATTTTGTTTTTCAGCTCCCATTTTAAGTTAACTTGTCCTCAGAGTGACTTAGCCCCCACACTTGAGTTCTGAGAAAAGCCATGAGATATTCTTGGCAGTTGCAAAATAAACATAACAGCTGTGGCCAGCTGATAACAACAGGGTGGGCTAAGAAAACATGAGTTGTTCCCAGGTCAAAATGTTCCTTTTAGATGTGTAGTCTCTCCTTATGGTTTGACCAGATGCTATGAACCAATCAGCTTAAAGGCCAAAAGTCTTATACCCTCTTATCCAATTGTGTAACACTAAGGCTCCAAAATCCCCACTTGCAGAGTTTTTTTTTCCTTTATAAAACCCATCTCCTTAGGTTTTGGGGCTACTCTCCTATCCTGTTGCATCAGGAAGGTTTGTGGTCCAGCCTTGAGCCTAAATAAAGATTCTCATGTGCTTGCATCAGAGTTGTGGTCCCTGGTGGTCTTTTGGGGGGAGTCTCACGATCTGGGCATCACAAAAGCCATTTCCATTTTCCATTTTTGGTTCTTTTTTCTTTTTCTTGTGTCTTTTACTTTTTTCTGAGCTCCCTTACATTTTCCATGCTCCCTTACTTTTCTCTGAGCTCTCTTACTTTTTCTGAGCTCCCTTATTTATCTTTCCCTATGTCTTTACTCCTAAGAAACATTCACTGCACCTTTACCTTTACCACTACGTAGTCTCTACACTCTCAGAGTGTCACATGCATGAGCGACACACTGCACTGGTCTACAGGTGAAAAGTAGAACAGTCCTCTGAGCATGGAGTACAGAGGATTATAGGAAAGATGGAAAAGAAGACTCAGGGATGAAGGTTAGAAATCAAGAGGGCTA
>JADRCD010053682.1:0-11899 GCA_019843815.1 Montemys delectorum | reverse complement strand
TCTCTGTCTTTGTCTCTCTCTATCTCTCCCTGTGTATGTCTCTGTCTCTCTCTTTGTTTCTCTGTCTCTCTGCCTCTTTCTGTTTTTCTCTATATCTCTCTCTCTGTCTCTGTGTGTCTCTGTCTCTGTCTTTCTGTCTCTCTCTCTTTTCTGAACTATCCTCTCTTGTTCTGTTCTTATGAGAGCTGGGCATATCCTATTTCTGATTCACTCTGTCAAATCTTTCTCTCATTCATCACTGCCCCTCAATTCAATGTCACTTTCAAACATAGCTGCTTCCTTTTATAAACTAACTTTACCTTCCTTGTTAGGGATTAAAGGTAAGTACTAAAGTCATGTCTGTATTCCAGCCAAAGGTGTTAAAGGTGTGTATTAAGGCTATACCTATCTTCCAGTCAGATTACACAGATGTAGAAGTTCTTTGGCTGTTGCTGGAACAAAATTGCTTTGCACTTCAAAAAAGATATGTACAACCTGTTTTACTCTGAGCAAGTTGGGGACAGAGGTAGTTAATAGCATCAGTGACTGTAATCTCTGCATTATTTGTACGGCAAACAATAAACAATATCCAGCTCTCACAAACCAACTAGAAGTAGTTGATAACCAAGGCAGCCTCTTTGCTAATTATATGACTGAGACCATACCAGATCTTCCTATACACCATTAAGATACTACATATAGCCTATCATTGAAGTAGTGAAATATACTTTGAAAAGAGTTTTGAAATACGATTTATTGTACACACAGGATTGTGTTAAACCAAGAAACTTCCCCCTACATTGCATTATACTTACAATAAGCTGAAAATGAATTGCCTGTGGCTAGACTCTACAAGTTTCAAGCAACATCAGCTACTGAGTCATGTTGAACCAGACTTACCTTCTGGCATCTTGGAGATCTTTATTCCATGTCTGTGATGTTGGCAGAGACACACACAGTGCCATTTTATTTGAAGAATTGATAAAATATGAAAACTTTCAAAAGAAGAACAAGGAGATGATGAATCCTGACTGTGACTTCCTTCCTAGGTGATTTGAAAGAAATCGTTCTAATTTTGTGATTCTTTATAAACTATAATATTTACAGTTTATTAAATTTAATTTTATTAGCTATTAGAAGATTGTTTTATAAATATACTGTACAAAAGCATATATGAATAATGTGTTATTAATAATTTTAATTTGGCAGAACAAAATATAATTCACTTTGTAGATGAAATAATAAAAATCTCCACTTATGTAGTTTAAAGATTGGAAGTAAGGAACTGGAGAGATGGCTCAATGGTTAAGAGCATTGAATGTTCTTCTAGAGGTCCTGAGTTCAATTCTTATCAACTCCATGGTGGCTAACAATCATCTGTAATGGGATCCAGTGCCCTCTTTTGTTGTGTCTGAAGACATTGACAGTGTACTCACACATATAAAATAAATAAATCTTTAAAAAAAATACTGGAAGTTATTGTCAAATTCGGTTTAGGATTGGTTTCTGAGGTTACCATTCTATTTGTCAGATGCCCACTTGCTTGATCAGTTATCTCATCAAGTTTTCTCTACTGGCAAGAGGAAGTACAGAGAAATAAATTTGCTATCATTACCTCTTATAAGTACTCAAGTAATGCAGGATTCAAGCTCCAATCTTATTATCTCATGGAATATTCGTTATCTACTATTCGTACCATTTGAAAACTGAGTAATCATGGGGATTAGGGAAACAACAGGAATATTGTGGAAAGCCACAATTTAGTCCATTTTAGCATTTTCATGGTAGTACATTTTCATGTAAAAAGTCTACTTGTGGTACACATCTAGAAAGATATCTATTACAAAAGAGGTTGATCTCTACCATTACAGAACTATTGCATCATACAGTTTTGCCATCTTATCAAGTGAATTCTGTGCAGTGACTACAGCTAATTCCATCCTTGTTTGTTCATATTTCTGTCCCTGATGTGACACGATTATGTTCTACGTTAAATCCTCAGCATGGATTCACAATCTGTACCCTTTCTTTTATTCTTCTGGAAGCCAATGTATTATAAAACAGGGCTATTTGTAAGAACATAAATTATGTCACCATAACTCCAGCAGGCATTTCTATGGAAAATCAATAAGACTCTGAGCAGGAAGCAGCAATTTAACAGCAAATTCTCATCTCTCCATCCTGTCTTCCAATCCAATTGGAAGGCTCATTTCAGAATGTATATATGAACACTTGCTTCAGTTTCCTCATTCTCTCTGGAACCCATCTTCAAAGGATCACAGGAATCCTCTTCTAGAAACTTCCTTCCCCCAACTCACCCCATTATCTCACATTCCAAGAAGAAGAGTCCCCTGGGAACATTACTGCTCTATGGACCAGGAAAGCAGGTAGGCTATCTGGTGATCTTTACTTTCCTCTTCTCTCCTCCAAATCTTATACTCTAAGTTCAGCCACAGATTGGTAGCAGAACTCCTTGCTATGGCCTCATCTCCCTCCCTTCACCCATCTCCATGGGATCATACAGAACTTCCCATCCAATCTCTACTCTCTCTGAACATCACTTTATTCCAGTCTCAACTCTAGCAGGCATCTCTGGGAATCTCCAATCCTCTCAGGCCAGCGAAGCAGTTTGCCTAACTGAGGATCTTGACCTATACGTCTTTTCATTAAACTTGAATCCCCCAGTTTTTCCTCAGGTCTGTGTAAGACCATCAGCGGCAGCTGACCCTCTCCCTGCCCTAATCTCTAGGACACCATTCATACCTTCTTCTCCAAACTTCTTCTTTACTCTTACTCTTTCTAGTATCAAAGGCTCAAAATTCTGCAACCTTTCCCTGAGAATACAACAGCCAAACCCATTGAAACCAAGAGGGCCAGAGAAGCAGATAAGCAAGCTCCAGGTCTTCACCCTTCCTCCTGTCCTCCCCATCTGATTCCCAAATCTCATCTTTGTCTCTATAATAAATTACATTCGTGGCCTCTACTCACTTTGTGTACCATTCTCAGTAGAGTACGCACATCCTGGTAGAATAAGGCTTGTTTCCTCCCTTCCATGGCCTCCCTCAATCTTCCCCAACCTTAAGTATCAGCTCCTCAAAACACATATTGCTTGAAATCCCTAGTGGCAATACGTATCAGGATTCCTGAAGGTTTTTTTTTTTTTTTTTAACAAAATCTTAGTTATATGATTTTAACAATGAATATTCAGGATCCAGATGTTGGAGTGAAAGCCTGTTAGCTCAACGTGGCAAAGAAAACAGTCAATTGACCTCCTTCCTCAGCTCCCTCCATCCCATGGCAAGTAGTGTTAGGAGTAAACTCTCAAGGTTTTAAATGTGTAATCTATCATTCTTGCTAATTTATTCTGAATTCATACTCTAGAAAATTTTAATATTCTAGTAGTAGTTTTCTTTTTCTTTTTCTTTGGATCTTCATGTGCTTTGGGAAACAGGTTTTCCACTACCTCCAGTCCAATTCAATATAGAACTTGAAGTCTTAGCTAGAGCATTAAGATAAGTAAAGGAGATCAAGGGTATTCAAATTTTAGAAGGTATAGTCGAAGTATCTTTATTTATAGATGATAAGTGATATGCATAAATGACCCTAAGATTTTCACTGGGGAACATCTACAGCTGAAAAATATGTTCTTCAAAGTAGCTGGATATAAAATTAGCTCACAAAAATTGGTCATCTTCCTATGTAAAAATGACAAATGAATGGACTGGGTCAAAAGTAGAGGAAACAATATTTTCGGGAGCCATGTGGGAGAGGCTAAAAACTAGCAGGTGATCTTCTTGAGATGGCTTCACTGTGGACTGTGAGCCAAGCTGAATGAGCCCTTCAAATAAAGGCCAAAGGAACAACAAAATTTTCAGAAAGGTTCTTGACACTAATATGCCTTTTCTGTTAGTATTAAATATATATATAGCTCTCACTAGGTAAGCCCATCCTTTTGGGACAGCTTTCTGGAGATCAGTGAAGATGTACTGTTTTGTAGTGTTGCATTAAGAACTCCTATAATTATAATATAAATTATTAAGCCATTTATAATAGGACTCCTATTAAAGCCTATCAGATATCAAATCTGCAATTAGAACTCTGCCAGTCTTCATGTGCCATGAGTTAATTGCTTCTGAGAGAGAAAGCAGGCATTACAACTTAGGGACACAATCCAAGAGAAACAATTAACCAAAGGTCATAAAAGGGATCTGATAATTTATTGTAGGTGCAAGGGCAAAAGATAAAATATTGATTGGGTTTATCTTTACAAAACTTCAATGTTAACTTTGTTGCAAAAAAGTATAGTTTTAGTCTCTATTTGAACCTGTGGGGCTAGATAATGAATTTGTAGTTAGATAATTATTTTTATTGTGAACATACATATTGTTAACTTCTTATTCAACTTATGATTTGAATGTGTGAATTGTTAATGACCCTTTGTAAAGAAAAAAAAAAGATGCTTAGAAAGCCATGTGAACTATTCCCCTAGAAAAGGTAGAAAAAACTAGGAATGATTACATTACATTATATTACAGCAGAAGGAGAAAGACTAATTAGCAGGAAGAAGTAAAAGGACAGAAGAATAGAGTAATATAGAAATTAGGAGAGCAACTTAGAAATTAATAGAGTAAACAACAAATTTAGAGAGCATATATTCTGGTAGGTTTTTTTCCTCACTTTTACTATTTCTTAGAAATAAAGACAGACACATTGATTAATGGCTTCAAATTGAAAACCCAGAAGTAAATACAAATGTATATGGCCATCTGATTTTTGATAAAGAAGTCAGAAATACACACTGGAAAAGAGATAGCATCTTCAACAAATATGTTGATCAAACTGGATGTCTGCATGTAGAAGAATGAAAATAGTTCCATACTTTTCACCCTGTACAAAAATTCACACACAAATGATACAAACAATTCAATATGAAACCTCATACATTGAACATGACAAAAAAGAAAGTGTGGAATAGCCTTAACCTCATTTGGACAGGAAAAGCCTTTCATAATAGAAAAGCTTCTGCACACTAAACGATACCATCATTTGAACAAAGCAGCAGCCTAAAGCATGGGGAAATGTACGCAAAATTCCTCTGAGTGCTACCAAGGGAGAAATGTTAAGGATAAACCTGATACAAATTCTTTGATGTACCATGGTGTCTTGTCTACAGTGTATGTTAGCCCAATGATGGCACACAGACTGTGAAAGAAACTAACTTGATATCTGGTTTGACTTAAGACCCAATCTCACGAGACAAGATAGAAACCATAATCAATAGTGCTTGCATGATAAAGAACCTCAGAGTAGATAACACAGGGATCTAGGGAAAAACAAACATTACTGCTGTAAAATTAAACAAATAAATAACAATAAAATAATTTTTAATGACATTCTGCTATACTTGTGTTTCAGCGTCTTGTTCAGCCAGTAGAAGGGAAACTTATTCTTGCAGCAGATGGAAGCGAATATAGAAGTCAACTACCAGACATTGTGCAGTCAGTCAGAGACCTTGGAGCACTAAGTCCTAATAGGGATATCTACACCAAATCCATCCCTTCAGAGATCAGGGAACTCAAGGAAGAGTGAGGAGAATAAGTGTAAGGGACAGTGGAGGACACAAAGACAGCAAAGTTCTCTAAGTCAATGAGAATTATGTACAGAGCCTGAGTCAGTATCATACACAGTGGCCTGTACATGTCTACACCAGATTGGGATCTAGAGCTTAAAGAATACATGCCTCCTCCCTAATCTAGAACCTATCTCTCATTGCTAAATACTTGCAAATAAAATTTATGTTCCTCAAAGGGTGTCTCTCTTGGGGTACCAATCTGATCTTAAGGGTAGGCTGTATGTCAAGTCATAGATGCCCATCAGAAGATGAACTCAACTGTATCTTTGGAGGTTCCTTATTTCTTCATGTAGTGTCAGAGCTTTCCCTTTTAATTCTTTTATTGTTTTACTGTTAGTTATTTTTATTTTATTTTATTTTACTTATTTCTCTCTTTTTATCTTATAGTCTTTGTGCAGCTACATTATGGCTTCAGGTTTACTGATTTTACGGAGTTCCTGAGTACGCAAAGAATGAGTCTTTGGTTCTTGTTTCTTCTCTTTTCCTCTGTTTTACCCAATTCCATTGTGAAAATTTTGTTTTATCTTAATATATTTACTTTATCTTTTAGAAGCCGGTTTCTTATCTTTTCTTTTCTTTTCATTTCATTTCATTTCATTTCACTTTTCATTTTTTCATTAACTTATTTATTCATATTCTAATTGCAGTCCCCCTCCTCTCAGATCCCCCTCACACAGCCCCACCCTCTCACCTTATTCTCTGAGAATGAGAGGCCCCTACTAGGTACTAACCCACCTTGGCACATCAGGTCACTGCAGGACTACATGCATCCTCTCTGAATGAGGCTAGACAAGGGAGCCTAATTAGGGGAACAAGATCCACCAGCAATCAAGGGAGTCACAGACAGGCTCTGCTCCAGTTGTTGGGGGACCCACATAATGACCAAGCTGCACATTTGTTTCATATGGCCTGTTACTTTCTAATGAGAGACACCAAGGAGGAGGAACCTTATGGGAAGAAAGGAACTGGGAGGATTAGAGAAAGTGGCATCATAATCATGGTATATGTTGTGAGAAAACACCTATCATCAATAAAACATTATTTTTTATAATTTTGAGTATGTGCACCCCTTTGTGTTTATACGCTAATGTGGAAATGTAATTATAACCACTCATATCGGCCAGAAGAGATAGTTATATCCTTTAGAGTAGAGTTAGTTATGTCCTTTAGAGCAGAGTTAAAGTTGAGCTTTCCTTTTTATTATTAGTTACTTTATTTATGTTTCAAATGTTATTCCCCCTTCCTCTGGTTTTCTCTCTGCAAACCCTGTATTCCACCCCTCCCCTCTCTTTCTATGAGGGTGTTTCCCCACCCAACCACCCATGCACTCCCACATTAGCGCCCTAGCATTTCTTTATACGGGGTCATCGAGTCTCCTCAGGACCAAAGGCCTCCCCTCCCATTAATGCCAAACAAGCCAATCCTCTGCTCCATAAGCAGCTGGAGTCATAGGTCCCTCCGTGTGAACTCTTTGGTTGGTGGTTTAGTCTTTTGTTGGTGGGAGCTCTCGGGGAGGGTCTGATTGGTTGATATCATTGTTGTTCCTATAGGGTGGAAAACCCTTCCAGCTCCTTCAGTCCTTCCCCTAACTCCTCCATTGATGTCCCCATGCTCAGTCCAGTGGTCTGTTGCATACATCCACATCTGTATTGGTCAGCCTCTGGCAGAGCCTCTCAGGAGAAAGCCATACCAGGATGCTATCAGCAAGCACTTCTTGGTATTAGCAATGGTATCTGGGTTTAGTGTCAGCAGACAGGATAGATCCCTAGGATGGCCTTCCCTTCAGTCTCTGCTCCACTCTTTGTCCCTGCATTTCCTTCAGACTGGAACAATTCTGTGTTAATATTTTTGAGATGAGTAGTGGCCCCATCCATCAACCAGAGGCTGTGCCTAAGCTCTGGATATGGTCTCTACAGGTTCTTACTCCCATTTGTTGAGCTTTCTAATAAAGGTGCTAAGAACCAAGCTTAGGTCTTTAGGGTAATTAAATTCTTAATGGAAATTAGTTCTTTAGACATAGTGTTTGCTGTAAAGATATCTGTAACAGGGAAACAAGTGAGACAACAAAGATGACTATATGGTCTCTTTTCTTTACAGAGACACTTCACTACAAAGTAAGTCTAACACCTAAGGCACATTTTAGATGGGACTTATCTGATAAGTATATATGACAGCAAAAATTTACACTAAGTTTTAGTAAAATAAATTTACTTCTTAACATATACACACAAACCAAACTATGTATTTGTGTCATAATAATACTTGTTGGAATGTATCATTTTATATATCTGTGGTGAGAAAATATGTCTTTCCTGACATTGAAATGTCAGTCTAAGGAAGAAAGAGAAACTGGCATGATATAACTAGCCTGCCATGTGATAGAAACTTGATGACGATAAATGACTATGGGAAAATTAATTTGAAGGGTAATGAATCATCATAAGATTTACATCAGGAGGTAAAAACCATACCCTTGTAACTTCTTTGAAAAGTTTCAAGTACAAAATAAAACACAAATGGATCTTTTGATGTTTAATGGTTAGAGAATGAACTTTATATCATGGAATCCTGAAGGATGGGTTTATCCTGAAGTATATTAACTTCTTTGTGAATCATTTTGATTAAGAAGATAGAATAAAACTCATGTTTTATTTTCTTAGCTTGCTTCTGTTGCATTGTGGTTTGTTAAAGATCACATTAAAGCCTGTTAGCAATGGAAAACAAAGTTTAACAAATTTTTTTATACAAATTTTGTATATTTTGTGATTTTGTAAAAAAAATGTATTATAATTAAAGTCTGAACACTGGTGCTCATTATAATTTCTCCTACATTATATTATATTGACTTATTCTTCTTAAATTGTCATTTATCTCCATTTTTCTAGTCACATAATCCATGTGACGCTATAATGTGTGGGAAGGACAGTCAAATCTGTGTTCAAGCCTTGCTTTTCCATGAGACCTCAGTTTCTTTGTGGAATTTTGTTACTTGTATTTACATGTGGATGATTGCGTCCTCATTTATTTAACATGCAGACAAGGGGAAACATATCCATGTATTCCCTCAATTGAGATGTTTTATAAGATGTCAAAATAGAAAGGATGAATATATTGATTACAATTATAAGATATTTTGAAATTAAAAAACAAATTCACCAAAGAACAAAAGTAAAAAAATATTAGAAGACTAGAAGAAGCATTTGGTGGAAATGGATTATAGATGATGGTTATTGGAAGAGGAAGAGGAGGAACATTCATATATATATATATATATATATATATATGCACCCATGTTTAGATTGGAGGGGCCAGATAATGACTGAGGCTGTGACAAATACTATGAGAGCTATTGGACTTTTTATATCCATGTCAGTTAAAGAATATAGTGGCAAATGCAAGGATCAATACAATTGTAATTGCCAGGATGCAATGATGTTAGCAAACTATCCAGTGTACTCAAGATTAATGTCTAAGACCAATTGTCCCTTAAAGTTTCCATGCTTCCCTAACTTCTAAGGGACCATACAGAGAAACATAAGGGAGCCTGAGTACTTTATTGTGTGATGGAGTGCCTCTGTTTCTCAGGAACTGAAAGGCAAGCAATATTCCAGGAGCTGTGGATTCTAACTAAAAAACCCTATGGTGATGTATGTCCCTCAACACAGCTAGGCCAGGCCAACCCCATGGTTCCCTGTAATATATACCTAGTCACTGTTGTTGTTTCATAAAGGATATGTCTGCTCTTATCTTTAATACAATCCATTATAATAGATAGAAACAGTTTAGTTTTCTGCTTATAATGTAGTCTTATTTGTTTATAATTACACTAATAGTTTTAGAGAACATGCTTACAACTGAAAGGATTCCATCTGTACACTTGACTATATCCCTGTGAATGTATAAACACATATAAACGTAATGCATTTTCTAGGATGATACATGCCAAACTTAAAAATATTTACAAATAAAGAGGACAATTTTTTTTTAATTTTTCGTAATAGGCAAATAATTTTAGAGTTGTTTTGGAGTTGACCCCACTCTCTATGCTTACCTAAAAATTACTTATAGGCTAATTAAATAAGCAACTACTAAAAATAGAACAATGATAGTCATTCATTATGGCTACATTTTAGGAAGAATATGCAGGTTCAGTGATTCCTTCCAGCATTAAAGGTGGGGCCGCCTCTATGTAAACAGCAGGGGCCAAGCAGCAGCAAAAGCATCTCCTGCAGGAGGACCTGATTGAGGACTGCCTGAGAGACCAAGGACGGCTGATACAGACAATACTCGCCAATCAGGAGCTGCTGTTATGGGGGGCGCAGGTGGAGGGCATTAAAGGAGCTCGCAGCAGTGTCCAGATGAGCTTGCTACAGCGTTTCTAACATGCTCCTGGAGTCTGTGTCGTTGACTCTATGCCACCTCACCTCCAACCCCCAAAGGCTGTTAGGGTCCGGCAGCGAGCAGTCCAGGGCACAGGCAACAATCCCTTATGTCTTAAATTTGGAGATATGACATGAGGTTAAGAGATGAACAATTTGAGTCTACCTGTAACCCCTAGTGAAATAGAAGCAGGTAGGAAGGAACGATTATAGGTGCCAGAGGGGCCATGGACATCACAAAAATATCGTCCACAGAATCAATTTAGCAGGACTCATAGGGACTCAGAAGGGAGAGATTAAATCCATAGGAACAGACACTGTATGGGACTAAGCTAGGTCCTCTACATATATGTTATGGTAGTATAATTTAGTGTTCTTATGGGTCTACTAACAGTTGAGAAAAGGGAAAACAGAGGAAAAGTTGATCTGAGAGAGGAAGAAGGTGGGGGAAGGAATTGGGTGGATTACAGGCAGGGAAATTGCAGTCAGGATGTATGAGAAAAGAATATTTTAAAAATGAAAAAGAAAAGTAATACATGTGACAAGATAAAGGAGGAATGGTTGGGAAAGGAAGAAAGAAGTAAAGTATATATAGAAGTAAAGTATATATATAGCATATATAGAGTTAGAAGAGCTGGGCAGTGGTAGTTCATGCCTTTAATCCCAGCACTTGGGAGGCAGAGGCAGGTAGATTTCTGAGTTCAAGGCCAGCCTGGTCTACAGAGTGAGTTCCAGGACAGCCAGGACTATACAGAGAAACCCTGTCTCGACATCCTCCTCCCCCCAAAAAAGCAAACAAAAACAAGAGTTGGAAAGACAATGACGGAAGATGGAAGAAGATGAAGAATGTGTGTAGAAAAATACTATAATGAAATATTACTTTGTGTTTAATTTAAAACATTAAAAAGGACACTGTGAAGTTAAGTAAAGAGAATTAATTGGAAGACAATAGATGTTCATACCTAGACTGTCCTGACAAGACATGGCTTCACTTCAAGGCCTTGTCCAGTCTCCTGCAAGGCATTCTTGCAGAACTATATGTAGTCTCTCTCCGGATGTTCCCCTCTGGCTTGCAGTGGACTTCAGGGTTTTCCTTCTCCCAAATGGAAAATCCTGGGGAAATGGCAGTTTCTTATGGTACTGAACCATGTGATAGCTGAAAGGCAGGATAGGACACAACTGTCTCTCTTTAGACAATTTTCAGTTCTGCTTCTGTCAGGAGATTGGCATGAGAACTTAAGTTTTGTTAGGTAAATTCCTTGAGCTGTCTCCAAGGCCTTTCACTTATTTCTGTCGTTTCCCTACTCACCCTTGTCACACCATAACCCTACATATGCTTGTGGCATACACTTTACAATAGTAAAATATTAATTTCTATCTAGTTTCAATTTGCTTGAAATTTACTCCAATTCTTTGTTCTACATGCTCTCAGTCATTTAATAAGGCCAGTCTCAGAGGCAAATTCCTTGAGGAAATTTCTTCTTGAGGCTGAAGATGAATTAGTTGAATCTGATTATATTAAAGCACTTTGAAAAACATCATTGTTAAGTTTTCTACCAGTCCAATTATCTATTCATATTCTTACATATCACGAGAATTTAAACCCCTTGAGTGCTTTGAATACTTTTTAGCTGAGTTCAGAGCACAGAGCACATTGAATGTCCTCTCTAAGGAGTCTTTTAGTGGTAGTGAATAGACTCTTGAAAACTAGTCGCTTTATTTAGCCGTGTTAATAAAACCTCAGAGGAGATGAGTGGAAATTTACGTCTTAACACATTGAAGAAAAAAAAAAACCCAGGTTTTGGGATGTCTGTTTCAAAGCTATTGACCTGTTTATCCATGGATCCCACTGTATAGCTGTGGGGCAGTTCTGACAGCCAGAGTTCAGTAGAGCAGAGCCACTTGGAAC
>JADRCD010053680.1:0-16700 GCA_019843815.1 Montemys delectorum | reverse complement strand
TTTTTTTTTGGTTTTTCGAGACAGGGTTTCTCTGTGTAGCCCTGGCTGTCCTGGAACTCACTCTGTAGACCAGGCTGGCCTCGAACTCAGAAATCCACCTGCCTCTGCCTCCCAAGTGCTGGGATTAAAGGCATGTGCCACTACCGCCCGGCTGAAAAACAACTTTCTAATTGTAATTTTTATGTTGCTTTCCTTCCAATTTTCCTACTTAAATGCAGATTGTAATTCACTAATAAGTAGAAGAGGTTTCAGCTATTAAAATGTTAATGAGGTTAACTTTATGTCAGAAACTATTGTTGAAAAGATAGGATAGTAGAAAAATTCACTTTAAGGTCATTTTAAGACTTTATCAGGAAAAACCCCTACATTTCTCATTAGAAAAAATATGCAGAAAGCTTGAGACAATTATATGTGTGTATGGCTGAACATTACCCTAAGGGACATAATATTTTAACTTGGTGTTGCAAAAACTAACATTCTTGAGTGGACTTGAATCTCTGGACAGCTTCACCTGCAGCAGGGATGGGGAAATGACAGATTGTACAAATACTTGTTACTACTGCACCTACTCACTGGAATGTGATGGATTGCACAAGGCCCTAAGACAGGTACACAGAATTACTGCAGATAGATTGGAGGCTGCCTGAAATTTCACCAAGCTTTGTCTTTTCCAGCAACCAATTTTCAAATAGTGAATCATATTCTCTCTCGAAACTGATGCTTTGTAATGGCATCCTCATGTCTATCAATCCATGATTATAAGATATGCTGCTAACTGACTTAAGTTAAAAAGTTCTAGAGGCTGAGGACTCCAAAACGGTGGCAATAGTATCAGGTAAGAGTTTCTATGACATATTACAGCATCATGAGAAAGGTAAGTGGGGCTTAGAGAGATTGTTCAGCAAGTGAAGAGCACTGGCTGCTCTTCTAGAGGACTT
The DNA here is from genome assembly GCA_019843815.1 of Montemys delectorum. Classification (NCBI taxonomy): domain Eukaryota; kingdom Metazoa; phylum Chordata; class Mammalia; order Rodentia; family Muridae; genus Montemys; species Montemys delectorum. Next base: position 15,762 of record JADRCD010053680.1, on the reverse strand, counting down.
TGGTTCTTTGCTAGGACTCACATGGCATTTCATAGCCATTTATAAAAGTGATTCCAAGGGATCCATCACTTTCTTTAGGCCTCTGTGGACACTGCACGCACATGGTACACAGACACTCACAGAGGGAAAACACCCATATACATAAAATAAAAAATAAATCTTTTTTTTAAAGAAAGGTAAGTGGGCATACATTCAAAAGGGATTTGATAGGACTTGGAGTTATCCTTTTATTAGAAACTCAGATCTGCCAATAATTAACCCATTCCTGTGATAAGCAGCCTTATTCATTAATAATCTTTTATAGCCCCTTAAAGTTCTCATCTTTTAATATTCTTGCACTGGGAAATAAAGTTCAATATTAAGAATGGAGGGGAACAAACCCAGCAGCAGCAAGTTCTACCATGTCCTATATACACACTCCAAGAGTCACTTCAGTAAATGTTCAATATTTTTAGTCATTAGGGAAATACAAATCAAAATGACTCTGAGATTCCACCTTACAGCCATCAGAATGGCTAAGATAAAAAACCCAAGTGACAGCACATACTGGCTCCATTGCTCCAATTTCCACCATTGTTGGTGGAAAGTTGTGCGATCACTCTGGAAATCAATTTGGCAATTTCTGAGAAAATTGGAAATAGCTCTATCTCCAGAACCAGCTATACAACTTCTGGGCATATACCCAAAGATGTTCCATCATCCCATACTTGCTCAAATGTGTTCATAGCAGTTTTATTCTTAATAGCCAGAAACTGGAAACAACCCAGATTCCCCTCAACTGAAGAATGGATAAAGAAAATGTGTTTTATTTATACAATGAAATACTACTAAACTAAAACAAAGACATCATGAAATTTTCAGGCAAATGTATGAAACTAAGTGAGGTAATCCAGAACCAGACAGACATGTATGGTATATACTCAGTTATAAGTTGATATTAACCACAAAGTACATGATACCCATGCTACAATCCACAGACCCAAAGCAGCTAAATAAGGAGGGCCCAAGAGAGAATGCTTGAATCTCACTCAGAAGAGGAAATAAAACAGACATCAGATACGGATGGAGGGAGGGAAGTCACTAGTATAGTGGGAAAGAACTGGATAGGAGACAGGATAGGAAGGTGAAGTGGGTGGGAAATAAAGTATAGGGAAAGCCTAGGAGAGAATGAAAATCTGAGGTCAGGTGTGGGGTGGTGGGCAAATCGAGTACTTGTTAGAGACTAGAGATAGGGGAGGCTCCATTTAGTCTATGAGGGAGACTCTGAAACTCTTAGCAGTGGGGAACATGGAGCCTGAAAAGGTTATCTTCTGTAGCCATGCAGTACTCCCCGTAGACAAGTAGAGGAATAAGGATACCAACTCACCCATAAAACCTTCATCCATAATGTGTCCTGCCTATAGCAACTGCAGGGACAAAGATGGAGCTGAGACTAAGGGAATGGCCAAGCAATGACTGGCCCAACATGAGACCCATCCCACTGGCATGAATCAATCCTTTACACTTTTAATGATACTCCATTATGCCTGCAGAAAGAAACCTAGCATTACTGTCCTCTGAGAGGTCCACTCAGCAGCTGACCCAAACAGATGCAGAGGTCCAAATATTAGGTGGTGCTCAGGGAGTCTTATGGAAGAGTTAGGGAAGGATTGAGGGTCCCAGAGGGGATATGGACTCAACCAGAATACTAACAGAGTCAGCTAACCTAGACCCTTGAGGATCTCAGAGGCTGAACTACCAACTAAAGTGTATATATGGGCTGTACCTAGGCCCCTTGCACATATTTAGGAGATGTAAAACTTGGTCTTCATTCTGGTTCCCAGAAACTGTAGCAGGAGTTGTCCCTGAATCTGTTGCCTGTCTGTAGATCCTGTTCCTCTAACTGGGCTGCCTTGTCTTGGCCTCAGTGGGAGAGGATGTGCTTAGTCCTACAGTGACTTAAGCTGCCAAGGTGGGTTGGTACACAGGGGATCCTCCCTTTCATAGAGGGGAAGGTGATGAGGGACTGGGAGGATGGGTTGTGTGTGAGGGGGATCTAGGAGGAGATGAGAGAACTGGGATTGTGATATAAAGTGAATAAATAAATAATATTTAATAAAAGAATACAGGAAACATTCAAAACATAGTACTGTCAATTCATGTTTTATCTTTCTCTGCTGTTCTTTATTTTAGTCTCATGTGTCCCTTCTCTGTGGAAATTGAAATTATGCTTTAGAGAAGACAAATATAAACATGAGTCACTAGCAAACTGTTTTAACAAGAAGAAATTGAAATATAACTTCGAATAAAGAAGTTGTTTTCTGTTATGAAGACAATATGGTTTAAAAGTCGCACAGCAGATTCTAGATAGCCTGTTTGGTTTCCGTTGCTGTGATGGAACAGTGGCCAAAAGCAACTTTAGGAGGTAAGGGTTTCTTCTTCCTCTGAGGGCACAGTATATCATAACGAGAAGACAGCAGACAGTCAAGGCGGACATTTGGAGGGAGGAACTGAAACAGAAGCCATGGAAGAGAAAAAGTTCCTGGCTTTTTCCCTTGGCTTTTTCATTCTGCTTTTTTTATACTTTCCAGCCTCCCCAGGGGTGTCATAAGATGTTCCCACAGGTCCTTCTTCTCTACTATGTTTATTTCTACACAGAGACCTCAGGCTGTGTTGAGTTGACAAAACTCAGCCAGAAGACTAGAAGTTGCTTTCTTTTCTTCTTTTTTCCTTTAATTTCTCTGTTTCCTTCCTATCCTCACCCTTTTCTTTCTATGATTTTTAAATAATTTTATTCATTTTATACAGGGTATTTTGATCATATTAACCTTCTTCTTATCCTCCTAACTACTTGTAGCTCCATCTCATTACTTCTTTTTAAATAATCTGTCAATTTGTATTGTCTGTTTTAAGACTAATAATTCTTGTGTAATTAGTACATTATAATTTACAATCTGTTTATTTATTTGACATCCCAATTGAATATTTTACAATTTTTAATATTTATCCAAATTTTTATTTTATTATTAAGTCACAGTTTTAGGTAAAGCAGACACTGAACTGATTATTTGTTAAATAATATCTTTATTATATGTACATGAGTGTAATCCATAAAAGTGTATGTGCCGTATTGTGACGTGCTCATAGAGGGCAGAAGATGATACCAGATCACCTGGAACTAGAGTTATGTAAAGTTATGAGCTGATACATGGGTGCTGAGAATCAAACTCAGATGTTCTGGAATAGCAGCCAGTATTCTTAATTGATGAGCTATCCTTCAGCTCCAAACTCATCATTGTCAAATGAAAAAAAATTGAAATAAATCCCTCATTATTTGTGAAAAGCACAGCTAAGAATAGAAATATAGTGCTAAGAATGGGGAAAGACAAAAGATGTCACTGCATCATACTTAAGCTGAGAAGAATGTGACGTTTTAATCAGATATAGACTGGGATGCGGGGTCTCTTAAACCTATTGAACAACATTCAGAAAGACCCTAGAAGAAATGAGTTTAGGCTATCATAACAGAGTAGAAAAGGTAAAATGCTATAAAAGGCTTCAGAAGAAGGAACATGCAAAAAGCTTATATGTTCAAGTAAAAGAGTTCAAACTAATTTTCAGGTGTAGTTAGGATGAAATTGAAGGATTTGATATACAAAAATAATATTCTACTCATCTGTTATATTGATGTTGAGTAATATAAATATAATGTGAATTTTTCAAATTACTTTGAGTTCTCTTACCCACAGTAAAAAAAAATAAATAAAACTGAAACATATGAAACTAAACTTAAATTTACTTAATATATTTAAAAATATTATTATAACATAAAGCCAACATTTAAAATGAAGAAATATCTTTTTGACATTTCTATACAAAGTTTACAAGATCCTGCATATATTTTTACATGTATAGCAGGTCATACACATTTAATATGCTCATTTGCCTTATGTGGCTAGTTGTTATCATAATGCTCAATTCAAGCCTATAAAACTCACTTTACCTGGTGGATAGAAAGTAAATTATAGGGGCTGGAGAGATGGCTTGGCAGTTAAGAGCACTGACTGCTCTTCCAGAGGCCCTGAGTTCAATTCCCAGCAACCACATGGTGGCTCACAACCATCTGTAATGGGATCTGATGTCCTCTTTTGGTGTATCTGTAGACAGGTACAGTGTATTCATATACATAAAATAAATCTAAAAAATACATTTAAAAAATAAAAAAGAAAGTAAATTATAGAAAAATTAGCTAAACAAAATGTATGTATTTCTTCTGGCTTCTGTATAGCAAGTCATCACAAAGTCAATTACTTTAACAAAAATATGTTATGCTATAGTTGTGGATGTTAAGGTTCTAGGATGAGGCTCAGTGGATTAATACCAATGTGTTATCTAGGACATTTTCCTTCCAGAAGCTCTAGGAATGAACTGATTCCCTTTCCAGCTTCCACATACATTTTCTGATTTTATTTTATCATTACTCTGCCCTCAAAGCAAATCTTATCAGTCCAACTCAATTTCCTTTTGCCATCTCTCTCATCTTCTCCCTTCTGCTTCCTCTTATAAACTCACTGGGATCATCTTTGTAAGATATTGTGGCCTTGATGTCTTCAGGTGAGTTGTTCAGGCACTGTAATTCACTGCCACCTATGTAAACTAACATGTTCATATGTTCTAAGGAATAGAGCAGGTTGCTTTTGTTGGTAGCTCTATTTTGTTTACTATATTATGGTTCTAAACAAGAAACAATAAAATGTTACTAATCTATAGAACTATCTTATGACAAAATTTCTAAAATACAGAAAAAAATGCAAAGTAGAAAGTAAATACCAAACATTATCCTATAATACCTGATCACATGATCACTTCACAGCACTTATACTAAAATTAAAATGATACAAAGAAAAATAACATGTCTCCTAGAAGAGGAAGACATGTAAATTCATGAAACATTCTATGTTTATTTCCACTTTTCTTTGAGGATATTGTGACTGACAGGCTTTTTAATGGGTCAGTGGATGATCCCACATCCATTTGCATATGCATTGATCCCAGTAGGTTATACATAAAAGGAAATGAAGTTAAAAGAATATGTTTGGAGGATGTGGAAAATAAATGAACACTCCTCTACTGCTGGTGGGAGTGCAAACTGGTACAACCATTCTGGAAATCAATCTGGAGGTTCCTCAGAAAACTAGAAATAGATCTACCTGAAGACCCAGCTATAGCACTCATGGGCAGATGCTCAAAAGATGCCTCATCATACCCACAAGGGCACTGTAGTGGCTATTCCTGGTTGTCAACTTGACTATATCTGAAATGAACTACAATCCAGAATTAGAAGGCTCACCTGTGGCACTGATCTGGAGGCTGAGAGATACAAGTTTAGTTCAAGCAAGATCACCTGGGACTAAAGGTGTGGCACACACCTTTAATCTGGGCCACGCCTTTTCAGGGAAAAATAAATTAAGGACATGGAAGAAGGAAGGCTCGCTCTGCTTCATCTGCTTGCCTTGTGAGACTAAGCAACTGCTGGATCCTTGGACTTCCATTCACAGCTGCTGCCGACCATTGTTTGGAGTTGATTGTTGGGAATTGGACTACAGACTGTAAGTCATCAATAAATTCCTTTGCAACATAGAGACTACCATAAATTCTGTGGCTCTAGAGAACCCTGACTAATATAGGCACATACTCCACCATGTTCATAGCAGCCTTATTTGTAATAGCCAGAAGCTAGAAACAACCCAGATGTCCCTCAACTGAATAATGAATGCAGAAACTGTGGTACATTTACTCAATGGAATCCTATTCAGACTTTAAAAATGAGGACATCATGACTTATCAGGCAAAGGGATGGAACTAGAAAATATCATCCTGAGTGAGATAACTCAGACCCAAAAGGACATGCATGGTATGTAATGACTGATTAAGTGGTATTAGCCACAATGTACAGAATACCTAGGATACAGTGCATAGACTGTAAGAAGAGTAAGAAGCAGAAATGACCAAGTGAGGAGGTTTTAACCCCACTTAGAAGGGGGAAGGAAATAATCACTGGAGGCTGAGGGAGGGAGGGACCTTGGAGGAAGAGGGGATGGGGAGGAGAAAGGAAAACAGGATCAAATATAGGTGGAGTGGACAGGAGAGAAGTTCAGAGGGCCAAGAGAGTAAATGGAAATAAGTAGCCTCTGGGGTTGGGAAGTGGAGGAACCCTCTAGAGAGTACCTGAGGCCCAGGAGGTGAGACACTCTCAGAACTCACTGAAGGTGACCTTAGACAAAATGCTGAACATTGGAGAAAGGGAACTCTAAGAGTTTACCTCCAGTAGACAGACAGGGCCTCAAATGGAGGGACAGGGTTACTAACCCACAGTCAAAATTCCTGACCCAGAATTGTTCCTGTTTAAAAGAACTACAGAGACAAAAATGAAGAAGAGATTGAAGGAAAGCAGGTCCAATGACTGGCCCAAATTGGGATTCATCTCATGGGAGGGATGGGGCATGGGCTCTAAGTCCTGGTGCACTTATAGACAGGAGCCTAGCATGGCTGTCCTCTGAGAGGACCTACCAGCAGCTGACCAAGATAGATGCAGATACTTACACCCAACCATTGGACTGCAGTCAGGTTGAATTACAGGAATTATAGAAGATACTGAAAGGGAGAGCAACCCATAGGAAGACCAGCAGTCTCAACTAACCCACACCCCAGGGAGTTGCCAGAGTCTGAACCACCAAACAGGAGCATATACTGATTGGTCCAAAGACCCTGGCACACATGTAGCAGAGGTCTACCTGATCTGGCCTCAGTGGGAGAAGATGTACCTAATCCTCTAGAAACTTGAGGCCCCAGGGAAGGATGATGACTGGTGGGGGTGGGGGGGAAGAAGAACCATCTCAGAGGCAAGGGGAAGGAGGAATGGGATGAGGAACTGTGGGAGGGGGTACTGAGTGAGGGCAATGACTGGAATGTAAATAAATAAAATAATTTAAATTAAAAAAGGATATATTTGAGAGAATCTGGAAGGAGCAAATGAATATAACTGAGATGCTCTTTATATATATACACATATACATATATATCTATACACATATATATCAATTATATCTTCATATATAAAATTTTCAAAGAATAACTAAATTTTTAAAATCCATAACATGAAAATATTCATTAATATTTAGAAAACATCACTTTATCTATCTCTCTGTATAGAGATAGAAATATGGAGATGGAGTAAATGTAATTTTATAAAAATATTATTACACAGTTACTAATTTAGATAAAAATTATAAAAGTAAAACTATACATTTAATAGTTTGACCTGAAACAAAGAGAAAACACAAACCCAAGTTAATTAGAAGGAATCATTGAGTTTCCAAGTATTTTTCTCAACCAAAACATATATTAATTTGTAAATTATGTCCCTAAGGTTTATAAATTCTTTCAAAGTATTGAAGTTTGGGCTATTGCACATCAAATTTCACATTTTAAACTTTAAATAATGTTCTATGATATACTTCTAATGAGAAAGGACTCTGAAACCCAGGCATCTGAAATAATTTTCCAAAATCTAAGTATCTTATTGTTCTACTATCCTTAGTAGATCCTTTATTCTATAGACTATGAGTATGACTTCATTTTTTTCTTCTTATCTGTTCCTTTTTGTACAAGGAGAGATCCCTGGTTGAGACCATGATATAGTTTACTGAGAAAATAATAGTAACTAGAAAGGGATTTTATAAGTAGACAATTAAAGCATGCTTATTCTTCCATAGTCTTCCTTCATTCTTTTAGTTATATACAAAAGTCTTCCTAAACACTTTGTGCAATGGATAATACTGCTTTCAGATTTTCTTTAACATTTACACTACAATTAACTCCCCTTTCTCTTCCAATATAAAAATAATCTCTGTGTACCAATTTGCTTCCACCCACAAAGGTCAAACTCTTGTATCTCCAGTCCTGAAATAAACAAAATCCCATCTACTGCAGGAGCTGTAGGATCTTGTTTCCTTTTTCTTCACACTTTCTTAAAATTCCACATTCTCATTCCATAGCCTCTGCTCAGTGAACATTTATGATGCTTCTTGTCTCACCCCTTAATCTCTATATTGCCAAATCTGATAAGGATTATTTTTCCGTGCTTTCTTTTAACTCTTAAAATTTTTAATTTTTAAATTGTATTTTTTAATGTTTGAGCATTTTGTGTTCATGTATACTTGAGTACTACTTGCATGTCTGATGTCTGTGAAGGTTAGAAGAGGACATTGGTTCCCTTGGAACTATAGTTATGGATGTTTGTATGCTACAATGTGGGTTCTGGAAATCAGACACAGCTCCTTATAGAAAAATGATTGCTCTACTGAGCCATCCCTCTAATCCCTCATTTCTCAGTTCTTACAGTTATCATGTAAACAACATTTGGCACAGCTCACAACACCCACTCTATTGGAATGCTTTCTTTCTGTTGGTGTCCTTCAGTATGACAGTCTCGATTTTCTTATGTGACTGATAATCTTGATTATCAAAATTAGATCATAACCTAATATTACCTAATGAATGAACTATTAGTTTGATGAATTCAATATCCAGCCTAGCTGTAGGAATTAAATTGATGGGAATAGGGTCTTAGGATATGTCTTAGGATTTTACTGGATGAAGAGACACCATGACTAAGGCAACTCTTATAAAAGAAAACCTTTAATTGGGGTTGGCTTACAGGTTCAGAGTTTCAGTCTATTATCATCATGGCAAGAAGCACAGCAGTGTCCAGGTAGGCATGGTACTAGAGGAGCTGAGAGTTCTATATCTTGTTCAGAAGGCAAACAGGACAAGACTGTCTTCCATGTGGCTAGGAAGATGGTCTCAAAGCACATCCCACAGTGACACACTTCCTGCCACAAGGCCACACCTCCTAATAGTGCCATTCTCTGGGCCAAACATATTCAAACCACCACAGGACTATATATTGCCTTGGCCATTTCCTGTATTCTCTCTTTCTCTGTTTTGCCCTGTTTGTTTGCTTACTTGTTTGTTGACTTGAGGTACTCTACTGTACTATTCTCACCACAATGGACTGAAACTGTTGAGTAAAATAAATCCTTCCTCCACCCTTAGGTTGTTTCTGTCAGTGACCTGAATGGAAAAAGAAAATGTGGTTCACTTACATGATGGAATACTACTCAGCTACTAAAAACTAGGACATCACAAAATTTGAAGGCAAATGGATGGAACTAGGAAACATCATCTTGAATAGGGTAACCCAAATCCAAAAGGACATGCATTACTGTATTCAGTGATAAGTAGATATAATCTATACAGTGCAGAATACCCATGCTATGTTTGTTCTAAAGACCCAAAGGAAGCTAAATAACTAGAGCCCAAAGAGAATGCTTGAATTACACTCACATCAGAAGAGAAAATAAAATAGTCATCAGAGGTAGATGGAGGCAGGGAACTGGGTGGCAGAGGGAATAGGGATATAAATGGGAGTGGGGATCAGGTGGAGGGAGAGCCTGGGAGAGAGAGCCAGGAGAGTGAATGTAAAATGGGAAAGCATCTCTAAGACATATCCAAGAGTCTAAGAGGATGACTCTAGCTGAGACTCCTTCCAGTAGTGTACATGGAGCCTAAAGTGGCCACTTTCTATACCAGGTAGTATTCCCAGTAGAAGAATAAGGACACCAACTCACACATAAAACCTTCACCTAAAATTTGTCCTGCCTACAGCAACTGCAGGGTCAAAGATGGACCCAAGATTGGTTGGCCATTCTCTCAGTCTCTGCTTCATGCCCCATGCCTGTATTTCTTTTAAACAGGATAGATTTGGGTTGAAAGACAGTCACCCCCATTGAATCTTGAGGGCCTCCTTTATCCCAGGTCTTTATCAGTTGCAGATTTACATTCATTCTTATGGCCATCTCTCCTGTCCCTCTCCATACCTGATCCTAATTCCCCTCCCCATGCTCTCTATCACCCAGTTCCCTCCCTCTGCCATATGCCTCTTATACTATTTTATTTCCCCTTCTAAGTGAAATTCAAGCACCCTCCTTTGTGCCTTCCTTCTTGTTTTACTTCTTTGGGTTTGTAGAGTATAGCATGGGTACCCTGGATTTTATGGCTAATATCCTCTTATCAGTGAGTACATACCATATATGTCCTTTGCGGACAGGGTTACCTCACTCAGGATGATATTCTTAAGTTCCATCCATTTGCCTGCAAAATCTGTGTTGTCTTTGTCTTTAGTAACTGAATAGTATTCCACTGTATAAATGTACCCCATTTTCCTTATCCATTCATCAGTTGAGGAACATCTAGGTTGTTTCCAGTTTAAGGAGGTGAAAGGTCTCAATAGTGAAAACTTCTAATTACTGAAGAAAGAAATGGAGAAAAATGTTAGACAATGGCAAGAACTTACAGACTATGACATGGACTGGTAGAATTAATATTGTGAAAATAATTATTATTCAATTTACAGATTTACTACAATCTCAATTTTAAAAAAATCTCATGATATCCTTCAAAGAAAAAGGGAAAAATCCTAAATTTATATGGAACTGCAAAAGACTCCTGATAACCAAAGTAGTTCCAAGATAGGGGGAATGCTATGGTGGTGAAGCAGGAGTGGGTGGGTGGGTTGTGAAGCACCCTCATAGGAGCAGAAGGGAGCGGGGATGGGATAGGGGGTTCCAGAGGGGAAACTAGAATGGGGATAACATTTGAAATATAAATAAACAAAACAACCAATAAAATAAATAAATGAATAAAATAAAATAAAATAAAAGTTCAGATGTAAAATCCAAAAAAAAAAAAAGATTGTAAAAGCCAGATAATAGGAATGATTGTTGTGAGATAGTGTCTTGTATATACAAAATTAATCTGCACCCATGAAATCTTCACACTTTAGTTGTCTAAAGAAGACTTGTACAATAATACAAGTTGAAATGTCAGTGTGGAGAAACAACGTTCTCCAATGATAGACTCCAACCGAGTTATCAAATCCCAAGCTTTGAATACATCTACTTATGAGCAATAAATGAACTCAGTAGATTGCATACAATAATAAAGAAGAGATTGTGAATTTGAGAGGGAATGAAGGGTCACAGGAAGAGTTGGAGGAGTGAGAGGATAAGGTATAAATGACTTAACTACAGTATTCACTTCTGAAGTTCCAAACAAATGTTAACAAATAAAAGCTATGATGATCTTGTGAAAATGCTACCAGTGGGATCAGGAGCTATATCCCTGACACTTTTACCTATGTGTGGGACCCTTTTCTTCCTCCTGGGAAGCCTTGTCCAGTCTTGATGTATGATACGTGACTGGTCTTATTGTCGCTTGTTATGCCATGTTTGGTTGATGTCCCTGAGAGGCATGCTCTTTTTTGAGTGGAGGAAGAGGAGGAGTGAATCTGGAGGATATGGGAAGCAGAGAAACTGAGGACCTTGAGGGAGTTGAGGGAGGGAAAAGAACAGTCAGGATTTAATATATGATACAAGAACTAAAAATAAATGATAAGCTCTATAATTCCTAATTTTTTCCACATTTGAAGTTGATGAAACACTGTATACATGATGTTTTACACTTATTGGACTGCACTTTATTTTCTGACACTTCCTATGTTCTCATGAAAGTGTCTGATGTTAATACAAGATTTTAATCATTCACTTCCCTTTTTCTAGAAACCTATATTTATATCATTGAGTCCATGCTACGAAATCAAATCAAAGTGGAATATCATGGTAAGGGAAGGATGTTTTGAATGTTTGCATGTACAGTACAAGTTTTATGACAACAATTAAAAGTTTGTAGATTATTTTTTACTGTTCTGAACCAACACATTTCTCAAAAATACAAAAGTTAAGTGCATTCACAAAACTAAATACAATGCAATATTTTTACATCTATAAATGATGTTAAAATCATCTGTAACACAGACAATTAAAATTAATATTCTGAGCCATTAAAGTAGGATAAGAATAATCTAGGGGCTCTGCAAATTTGTGAACATATCATGGCAGTATTCTAACGTAGTTGCTTTGAATAGCTGATCCAAGTAAGTAAGGCCATGGTTAACAACCATTAGGCAAACTCACCTCAAAAAGTCTCATGCTCTGACAGACAAGAATGAAGCTGACAATCTACTCCTGTCCACTCCTCCCCCAATTTGCAGCTCATGTTTTCCTAGCTCTAAGAATTGTGAAGCTGAATGAAAAATTAGCTGTTCTATTTATCTTCTAAGCATGAGTTACGACTAGTTGAGTGAGTGGATACCACAATCAATCAATAGATATGTAATTTGATGGATAACAAATGTATAATTAACATTATTATAGGCACATGGGGATAAAGAAGCATAAAATTCTGCATTTAATCATAAGAAGTTTCTTGTTGATGGAGTACTTTCTTGCCGATACAATTGCAAAACAATGATAACAGACAAACAAATAAGAACAGGTTGGTGCCTAAAATCATTACATGCTTACAAATATGAGTGTAAGCAACAATACATTCTTTGTTTCACCAAAGGCAAGCCAATTAACTGTTTATGTAATAAAGAAGGAAACTAGAGGCTAAAATAGGAAAAAGGGATAAAGGTTAGATAATTAGTACCAAATTATAAATAATTAAAACACAAAAACAAAATGAAATACAAAATGCATAGAGGTTCAATAATTAAAACCAAGTTACAAATAATGAAAATTCAAATTATATTACTTTTAGTATTCTACAGAACAGCAATATCACTATTGTCTACAACAATTCATGATGTATTTTGAAACAACAAACAAGACAAAACATTATGAATGCTTAGAAATAATAAATATTTTGAGATCAAAATACTAATTATGTTTAACTGGTCATTACATATTGTATACATGTATTGAATTGACATTATTTGGCCCGTGAACATGAGTAATTATAATAAGCCACTAAAAACTAGTTAAAGAGGGCTGGAGAGATGGCTCAGAGTTTTGCAGCACTGGCTGCTCTTCCAGAGGTCCTGGGTAAAATTCCTAGCACCTATATGGCAGCTCAGAACTTGCTGTTACTCCAGTTCCAAAGGATCTGATATCTTTATACAAATACATATTCATAAAAAATGCCAGTGCACATAAAATAAAAATAAATCAATCATTTAAAAATTAATTACAGAAGTTCAAAATTATACAAATATGTAAAAATGTGGACTTTGGACTGTTTAGTTGCATTGGTTATTCTTTTTAAAAAGGGAAAAGCATAACATAAGTGATATGACCAAACATAAACAAATACATAAGCAAAAGGAAAAGAAGAAATAGAAGTAATGGAAAAGGGGGAGGGAAGGGAAGGAAGATAACAAAAAGTTTGGTGGAAGTCTAATCTTAACAGTCAAATCCTTTCGTATAGAGGTTTGGAATAATTAGTCAGGAATAGGATGTCAAGATGGTTTGCTACCTTACAAGCTAAAAGGAGGAATAACCAAAACCTGGGAGTTTGACCCCCACCCACTTCATATATATGTCAAAATGCACAAGGATACAAATACTCACTGTAACATTAACATTAAACCAAAATGACAAAGCATGATGAATGTGACATGCATACCATGCTTTACCTAAAGCATTTTTTGTTTTTTACACAGATTCTGTCTTTTTTCATGAATTTTTTTATAAATCAGAAGCCTCTGCAAACAAATTGCACCAGTAAATCTCATAAAACAGCTTCCCCGAGAATAGATTGAGGATGTTAACACAGCAAGAATATTTTCCTCATTTTACATAATGGCTGAATGCATTTTTCATACTTTAAAAAATAATACTTCAAATCACCATTTTCTTGTTGGAGAAACACCAGGAAGATGACATTGTTGAATATCTAATAAATTGCAAAACTGTAGTTGTTGGTCTTAGAAAGCATTTGGAATGCAAAGTGTTAAAGTTCAGCTATTTGACCAAATCCCCGTCATTTTTTTTAAAGCAATAAATGCTGATTTCTTTTTTTTTCCTCCAGCAGCCTGCATAGCAGCAGGTAGCAGGGTGAAAGCTAGCCACTGGAGAGGCAACTAGCTTAATGTCTACATGTCTTGTGGCTCCACTGTATAGTATCCTCAGCAAAACAGACTTCCCTTCCAGATCTAGTGGGTAACCAAGAACAATGGCAATAACTTGGAGTGTGTGGACATTTCTGTTCCAAGGCTCAGGGATCATAGTGAAGGAAACAGGCTAAAAAAACTGTTAGAGCTAGAGATTTTGGAGAACTTCTACAAAATAAGGCTCTCAAAACAGTACAGGGTCATTGCACATATGAACTCACAAGGGCTATGGCTACCTGCACAAAGTCAAGTCAGCTAAAATTCTAGCATGAATAAGGGATGGGATTACAAGCTAAGAAGCTACTTAAAATTGATAGTTATTGAAGGAGGAAGAGTCAGTTTTCTTCAAGGATGTTGCCCTTAGTAGGTTGTCCATGCTCCACTGCATTGCCACATATCCATTCATATACTGGCAGCAAAAAATAAACTCAGTAGGTTAATAAAAGAGGACATGAAATTGGAAGGGAGATGTGGGTAGTAAAGAAAGTATTGAACAGGAGAGAGTAAAAGGCAGATTTGATCAAAACACATTATATACATGTATGAAATTTTCAAAGAATAAAGATGACATTCTCTTCGCCTAGGTTAACACATATATGGATAGTAAAACAAACTAAAAGACTTTAAGAATTATCTAGGTACTACATGAGGAGGGGAAGCTGGCTGAGAAGTAGCAATAAACCAATGTATCATATATTCCTCCACAAACTAGTAGTTATATTGTTCCTATTATCTTGTAGTGTGGTTTAATTGATGAAGTTTCTCTTTTAACATTTGTGGGATTTTTAAAAAATTGAAAGATTTGAGTAGGCAATAAGAGAAAGGGAAATAAAATAATCTAGAAATATGAAGAGCTTGAGCCTTTGTTATGAATTCATAAATGCTTTAAATTGGAAAGAATTACAGTGGGATTTAGAGCTATTGGGATGTATTTGCATCTTGATCTTGTCTTTTCACAACTAAGCACAATAATTTACTGAATCTTTCCTTCACAAGAAACAAAAGCACCATTAATTTCTTAGTATGTTAAAGTATTTTGAATATAGTATATCATGGGCATATAGAGTTCTAGATATATGCTCCCTACTAGAATGTGTACAAAATTTTAATTTTAATCAAACTGTGACTAGGGTTGCCCATCTGTCCTTCACCAAATACAAAAGAAAATTGGGATAGGTGTAGTTTTTTTGTTTCCTCCTATTTTCACATTGTAATAATATAATTTTATGGTGAAGATATGAAATTTATGAAAAAGAGACCAAAAATAAGTTCATTAAGGTAATACACTCACTAATGTATAGCCAAGTGCTCCCCTTCGCATTTTTTTGAAAAATTTTTTTATATTTTTATTTTTTTGAAATTTTATAAATGAAAAGCAAGTGTTTGTTACAGTTACCTTGCTGAGTGGTGCCAACAAGCAAAGTGGACATCCTATTTATAAAAGCTCTGCGTTATAATTATTAATACTTCACAATGAGTTTAAAATAACAAGCTTTTATACCCTTTAGACTTATGTTTCCATGATAATGTCTTTTGACTTCATATTTCTTCAGATCAAATAGCTAAATATTAAAAGAGTTTTTAACCTTCTGTCTGCTGTTCCTGTTCCCACTCACCCCTAATCCATCTGCGATATGTATTCTATTTCCCCTTCCCAAGGATAGCTATGGATCTTGCCCCCGTTGATCCCTCCTTGGTTCTGTAGATTG
>JADRCD010053600.1:0-12294 GCA_019843815.1 Montemys delectorum | reverse complement strand
CTAATACAGATGTAGAGGCTCACAACCATTCATTGAACTTAGTACATGATCCCCAATGAAGGAGTTAGAGAAAGGTTCTATGGAGCTGAAGGGTTGTTCAGCCCCTTAGGATGAACAACAATTACTAACTAGTACCCTCAGAGCTCCCAGGGACCCAACCACCAATCAAGGACTATACATGGTGGGACTGAATGTTCTGGCAGCATGCGTATAGTAGAGGATCTCAAATTCGATCATCTATAGGAGGAAAGGGCCTCAGCCTTGTGAAGGTTTTGTGTCCCAGTGTAGGGAAATGCCAGGGCCTATAAGTGGGAGAGGGTGGGGTGGCAGGAATGGGGAGGGGGGAGACAAAAGGGGTTTGTTCTTGTTGTTTTTGTTTGTTTGTTTATTTGTTTTTTGTAGGGGAACCTGGGAAAGGAGAAATTTACATGTAAATAAAGAAAATATAAAAAAAACACTAGATGTGATTATTAAATGTTTAATAATTCTGCCCTCTCTTCATTAAGTATAACAATTAGACAATTAATTTTGATAATCAAACTTATGGAAAATCTCTATCTGGAGGAAGAAGGAAATCTTGACTCCTTTTTTCAGTAATTCCTTGCCATCTAAAGTGTGTCTGGTTATAATGTGAGAACACAATCTCTTTCACAGTGCAAAATATATATTTTTGAAATACTTTTTCATTAAATTTTAAAATTTCATATGCTATACTTTGCTTATGTTTGCTTCCTTCTTATACTCCTCACTCATCCACTCATTTTTCTTTCCTCCTGATAGTGTATCCTCCATTTCATTTTCAATAATAAGTTTACTTGTATTTGTGCTACCCATGTACTCCTGCATTTGACATCACCCATTGGAGTACTATTGACCTATGAGAAGACCCATCAACAAAGAAAACTGGATCTTCCTCCCATAAAAGCCAAAGCTATCCATAATTCTTTCATAAGAGTTAGGGGCTTGTGGGTTCTTTCCTGCTCCATGCTAAATTGTTGACTGGATTGACTGGTTTTGACTGTGACATCTCTCCCCCACCTCTGCAAACCCCACAAGGCAAATTATATTGTAAATCAAGAAAAGGCTCGACTCTGCTGAAAGTTTTCAGAGTAAAGATTGTTCAGATTAGATCCTGCTGATTGTATATTATTTATAGCTTGTATTCATGCTATTCACAATTAGAAAACACTATTAAACAACATGTTTTGTGATGAGATGATTTTCAGAGTTTAGAATACTTCCCTGTTTTACTTGATATGCAGTAGCTGTTAATACTCTTGTATTTGCAAAAACTCATTAGATAAAAATAAAAATAAACATGAAATTTATTGTTGATAAATGGACAAACAAATCAGTAATTGATTTAATGATCCAACCATCTGGATTTGCCTTATTACAAGCAAGGACTGCATGCCTTCAATGAAATGACTCCTAGGAGTCATCCAGTGCTGTACTGAAGATTGAGTTCTATCTGATAAGTTTTAGCAGACAGTAAGTTATCTACAAGGAGGAATTCAACTTGGTTGGCACAAGAAGCACCTAACAATGAGCTCAAAACTTCTGCATTGGAGTAGGATGATCTTTGTTTAGAGCTTTCAGACTGTAGGCTTGGCTGGCATGAAGCTGACTTAGGCAGTCACTTTTGCAAGTCTCAGAGGTTTGTGATACAATAATGTGACTCAGAGCAATACAGTCTTCAGGCCTTCCAATATTAATTATACTCTGCTGCTTTAAACAAAATGTCAGAACCAGAAGCACATCAGCAAGGCACCTGGCTTAATTTGATGTAGAAGATCCTAATCACATCTCTGCATACAGATCAATTGAAAGACCAATACATACACGGGAAGGATCTGACACTCAAGAGCCTTTCTTCTTGACTTTAAGAAAATAGATACTTTTGATCCTGAGGCTAAATATTGATTAAGAAGCATTTTAAAATTTATATCTATTGCTGAAATAAAGAAGTTTAATGTATAAGAAGTGTCTGTGTTTGTATTCAGGATACTTAAGAATCCTTCTACAGGATAATCGAACTGAGTTCCTCACTAAAATCACATTTTTTTTTCTCCAGAAGAAAAGAACTAACTCAAAATATGTCCATAATGGTGGCAATTTATGCATAATTCAGGATATGAAAAATATATTGACTTCCACTACATCAGAACTACATCAGATTTCAACAATGAAGTAGGATTCAAATGGTTCTGACAGTCACTGCTAAAAGCAGATATGAGGTCATGCCATCCATTTATTCTTTTATGGTCTTCATTTATTTATTCTTTACTCACTAACTCCTACCTATATTATTTTATACCTATCATTTTATCTTCCTCTAATGTGTCACACTCCTCAAAAAGCTTTACCTAAATTAAAAAATTATTTCTTTCCTTTCTCTTCCAAAATCTAGACTAATTTCCTGGAATTTAATTTTTATTGTTAGTAATAAATGTTGTCTAACTTAATGATTTACTCAATTTTATTATTATAGGGTCTGTGTTCTCATAGTGGATAAACAGGTAAGATTCAGATCAGTAATTCACCTTGTGTTCCTAGGTGGAAAAACATGTAACATCCTTAAAACTTCATTTTGTTTATTTAGAAAACAAAACAAATAACCAATGGATAATCAATTCATATGCTTTTGTCAATCAAATAGTATAATATATCTAAGTCAGCTAATAAAGTTTTGGGAAAATATGTATCTTTTGATTATACCAATTTTTATTAAAATCATCAAAAGAATCATTTTAATTGAATTGAGTTCCTCACTAATAAATCACATGTTTCCTTCATAAAAAAAGATTAACTCAAAAAGGTGTTCATAAATATATTTAAAAATCAAAATATCAAGATATACATCTCTCTGTGACTCTTGTATTAAAGTAATCCCTGTATATAACACTGCCCTTTAAATGTGAGTGACATATTGTAAAAGGCCATTTCTCATTCCAGGTAGGCCACACAGTTTCTTTCAACTAACTGGCTTCACAGTGTTATGTTTCATTACATGCTATGATGTGAAAATAGGAACACGTCTCCAACTGGCTAATGAAATTTTAACATGTCATTTATGTAAGTATTCCTCATTCCTAAAACGTTTCCCCAAGCAGAAATAACATGGTAGATAACTGTAATGTAGCTTCGAGTTTCAAAGACACAAACAAACAAACCAGAAAGAATAAGAAAAAGTATTCAATGACTATTCAAAATCAGTATTGATGCCTGTCAGGTATATGCTTTAATTTAGAGAATGTACACTTGGGTGGAAGGCTATCTAACCTACATAATTTAAAGGCCAATAGACACATTTTTACTTAAGCAGTTTAAATTGTGATGGGCATTATTACTAATAAAATGATGTTTAAATTTACTTTTTAGAAACCCCCATAAGAATTCTTACTTCCAGGGGTGTTAAAGTTTCCAATCACTGTCAATGAATTTATTGACTGGCCAACTGCCAATATTTAGAATAAAGCAATTTAAACTAATTAGAAACAAGAGCCTGAAAAAGCCTATATAAAGCTTGAGAAAAAGCCTATATAAAGCTTGAGAAAAGGCCTATGTAAAGCTCGAGAAAAGGACAGGAGATATGGCTGATAACTCACAAGGACCTGAATTTACATTCTCAGCACTCAAATATAAAACCATGCATGACAACACCCACCTGTAGACCTGGCTATGGTGAGAAGTCAACATTCCTAGAGGTTTAGTGACGCTAACCAGACCACAGAGCTCCAGGCTTCTCCATTGTTCAAAAATACTGTAAAGAGTGATTTAAGAAGACACATGACATTGAAATAGCTCTGTCTTCAACATATTGCCTGCACTTGTACTGAAATACATACATATCTACCACTCTCCACACATACATAAACATACCTACAAGCATACACATACAATATAAAAATAAATACAGATAATGGTGATATTTTATGTAGGACATCATCATATCTTCTTATAAGAAGATAATTTGGTAACATGCCTGGGTAGTTTCATTCAACAACCATATTTCTTTCATATCAAATTCCCAAGAGGAAGACTACTGGAGATAATATAAATCTGAGAGAATTATTTCAGTATTAGCAATTGTTAAAGAGACATAGTTTCAAATATCAGCTATAGTAAATTTATTGTGGATTATGTCAAAAACATCAACCCTGCATTATGAGCATATGAACATTCATATATAGTTTGAATTTAATATAATGGAACTTAAATAGCAAGTTAAAGTCTAAATTTTATTGTGCTCTCATTCTCTAAATTTCAACAATTTAATCTTCTCTTTACATTTCTATAATTTTTCAGTAACATTAAAAATTATATTTTAATTATTATATTTTCACAATTTATAGAATTGTGATTTATATGCATGTATCCAGAGATTACATGATTGGTTTTTCTTTCCTCAGGGATTTGCAATCCTGCCAATCAATATTCTGGAGCTAATATCCAGATTATGATTTCACTTCATAGTATTGTCAATTTTACTACTTAGTAACATGCATAAGTATACAAAAATATACAAAATATACAAAAATATAGATATGAATGTTCTTATTAGGAACACATTTCAGAGTTGCTGATTCATTGATAATCACTATGATGTGAAAGATAAAACAGAACCAGGGTAAATATAAAGCTCCAGGCATTTAAGGGCTACTTACGTGTGTCCCCAAACTTCATAGAAGGATTAATTCTATGTATTTTCCTAATTTCCAGAGCCATACCACTAACAGAGAAACAGCATCCTCACTTTTAGTTGTTCACAGGTCTCCCATAGTTGGACTACTTCTGCCTCCTTTGGTATTGTGCAAAGCATTGCTGGCTATAAAGCCTTTGGAAAGCATGATAATGGACAGTAAGCTCCTTCTCTTTCCATCATGTCTGGCAGAAGTTGAGGTACAGACAAACTCTCATCAATAGACAGGCCATCTAGAAAACAAGTTAAGCAGAGAAATAATGCAATAATGAAGCTTACCAATGTTATATGAAGTAGAAACTTAAGGGTTCTTTGGAAAGTCAGTTGGATGGGATTTTGCTAGGGAAAACATGTGAAGGAACATTGGGCTAAAGTGGACACAGGTATGAAGGCATACTTATGATGAAACATTTTAGTGAAGCAGACACAGGAGGAAGAATGTTGTACTAAAGCAAGCATGTGAAAGAACGTGGCATGAAGGAGTTTTTGCTTTACATCATATAGCTGAGATGCGTTTGCCGGGACTCCATAGAAACACACCAAAATTCTTCTGGTGGTGTACTGCAGTTTCTTGCTGCTTCTGCCGACTCAGGATGATTGGATGCAAAGGTTGAGGCAAGACACATGGAGGACACATGACCTTTGGATGGTATAAATAGGACTCCATTGAGTGACAGAGGCTGTGCTAGGCATGCTCATAGAATTAGCTATGCAATGCTTGTGTGTTTCATGTCTTTAATGATCTTCAATTTCCTGAGAGAGGTACAGCTGAGAAGTTCTGGTGTTCCTCCCGGTCCCTCCTGCTGACTTGAGTTGATGATGAGGCCTGGCTGTCTCTGCTAGGTCATATCACTACTGCTGCTATCCCAACTCTACTGAACTGGACTGCTGGTGAATCTGTGAAATATTTGTGAGTGGATCGAGGTGCTGCTGCTAAACTGTAAATTGAACTGCCGATCTCCAGGCAACACAGGGCCACATCCCCCATATCCTTTCTTTTCCACTACCTCTGGTGGGTGGGCTACAAGGGAGGTTAAAGCATTTAAGAACCATCATTAAAAGTAAAGTTTTAAAAAAATTAATGTTACAGTTGTGAATCAAATTGTCCCAAGAGTTATCTACAAAATATGTTGCCCACCCCATAGAAGAATATACCTTATTCTTAGTAACTCACTGAATCTCCAAAATTAATCATATAGTTGATCACAAAGCAAGCTTTAATAGATACAAAAAAAATTAAAATGATACCATGCATCTTATCATACCACCATGGATTAAAGCTGGGCTTCAACAAGATCAGAAACAACAGAAAGCTTACAAACTCATGGAAACTGAACAAGTTTCTACTTAGTGATCTCTGGGCCAGGTAAGAAATAAAGAAAGAAATTAAAGGCTATAGAATTCAATGAAAAATAAGGTTCCACATATCTAAACTTATGGGACACAATGAAAGCAGTGCTAAGAAGAAATCCCAAAGCACTAAGTGCCTTCATAAAGAAATTACAGAGCATTCTCATACTAGCAATTTTAAAAATACACCTGAAAGTTCTAGAAGAAAATGAAGAAAACACATATAAGAGGAGTAGATGCCAGAAAATAAACGAACCCAAGGCTCAAATCAATCAATTACAAATAAAGAGAACAATATAAGAATTAATGAAACCAAGAGCTGGCTCTTTGAAAAAAAAAGGTTGAGAAACCCTTAGTCAAACTAAGTAAAAAGGCAGAGGCAGCAGCCAAATTAACAAAAGCAGAAATGAAAAAGGAGACATAACAGTGGACACTGAAAAAATTCAAAGAATCATTAGGTCTTACTTCAAAAGAATACATCTTTATTTTCTTTCTTAATATTTTCAATAATTTCACATGATTTATTTTGATCATATTCACTTTTTTTTTACCAAAGTTTCTTTCAAATCAACCACTTCCTTCCCCATGTGATCAAGTTCATTTATTCTTATAAAAAAATGAGTCCTCTTTGTGCTGTCCATATACTCTATCTGTTGTAACCTTTCTTCCATTGACATATGATTGATCTACCAGAAATTATACTCTTAAAAGCTGATGCTTCCTAGCAGATACCAGCTCTCAGTAGATCCTAAGAATGTGGTGGGACTTCATGCCTACCTTCCCTCTCTATACTTGGCTTTGATCTGGATTGATATTCCATAGGTTTTATATATGCTGTCACAACTCTGAGTTCACATCTATATCTGCCCTCCCGTATTCAGAAAACACTCTTTTCTTTAGTCATCTACCATCTGTGGCTCTTCCTGTCTTTCTAGTCCCTGTTATGGAATGATCATTGAGCTATGGAGTTGGGGGATATGTAATTAAAAATGCCACTGAGGGCTGCTATCCAGTCTCTATGGAGACTTTGGTAATCACAATTAAAAAAAAAATAAAAAAAGCTTCTCTGGTAAAGTTTGAGAGGAACACTAATTAATGAATGTGGTGAGTAGTATCTAGAATTAAATTTATACTATGTCCATTTAGCAGAATAATAGTATTAGTTTCTTCTTTAGGGCCTATGACTTGTTTTACTATATAACCTTGGCTCCAAAAGAGTGACAATTATGGATTTGATCTTGTGGAATGGACCTCAGACTCAATGAGTAAGTGGTTTTTTATTCACAACAGTCATAATGACAATCAAAGGCTAAAATGGAAGAGGAAGTCATTGTCTTCAGGAATCTAGCCCCTCATGGCCAGTGCTACATCCAAACTCATTCCCCTATCACTTTCTGCTTTTTTAAAGAACAAGATGACATGTTTTCCTTGGTGAAGAATTAGTTATTACCTTACATTAAATTCATCACAAAAGGTAGAAGAAAATCTAATCATTAAATTTAAGATAATTAGACCATCATGTAAAGGGGAAAAACAGATGCTCAATGAAAAGACAATGGAAGAGCTAGGGGAAAGACTGAAGGTGCTGAAGGGGATTGTAACCCCATAAGAAGAACAACATCAACTAACAGGATGACCCAGGGAGGGACTAAACCAGCAACCAAAGAGGGCAGGAATCAGGACTCCAGATACATATATAGCAGAAGGTTGCCCTATCTAACATTAATGGGAGGGGAAGGAGGCTTGATGCCCCAACTCAGGGGGATCCTAGATGGATAAAGCAGGAGTAGGTGAATGGGTGGAGGAGCTCCCTCATAGAGGGAAAGGGGAGGGGCATGAGGGTGGATAGAATGGGGGGGTTGGTGTTGAGTTAACTAGGAAGGGGGATATAAATTGAAATGTAAATGAATGAAATGATTAATATTAAAAATAAATAAATAAATACATGAAAAGACAAACTAGAAAAAAATACTACCAAGTAAAGTAAAACTACCAATGCTATGTTATGTAAGGCCAACGAAAAATCAGAATGTTAAGATTGTTTTGCTTAACAAAGGCACAGACAAGATACTCTCTATAACTAATGATTGTGAAGAGAAGTTTGGTTTCTTTCCTGAATAATAAATTGAGAAGTTTAGAAACAAGGCACAATTTCAAAATATATATTGTATTATCTAAAACATTCATGCATTAGAGTAACTTCATATATAAAAAAAATACACAAATGACTAGTACAATTTGTGTATTAAAAAAACTCATACTTTACACAAATAACTACACTTTTATATTCTCATCATGTTAGAAAATACACCCCAATATTATAGGTAAGAAATGGGTAATGTATACCATAAAATGCATTTCTATTCATTATCAAATTTGTATTAATTGACATTTATCCAATAATTTATTATAGTTCTGTAATTATGGACTGGACTTTTAATATTTACTATTTCATAACAATTGCAATTAATCAAAGAAATAATTTAAAATAATCATAAATGGAAACATTAATAATGTAAAATGGTAAATATATTTATAAATAGAGAAAATATCTACTAAAGATGTAATGCTTACATAAATGTAATATATTTTAAACATGTAAAATTTAAAATTTTTAATTTAAATTTTAAATTTTATATTTCTGAGAATTTTCTGAGTTCTGTATTTATAAGATCCTTACCCTGCTCACCAATTCCTCCCAATTTTCCCAACTCCTCAAGTTCATGACCTTTTATTATTTAATTATTTTTGTTTCACACATACACATAATCACACACAAACGCAAACATGAACTTATAAATGTACCCTGAGTTAGTGTTATTTTCTCATATGAATTTGGTGCCGATGCCATAGTATCATTGCTAGTGCTATTGGTAGCCTTGTTCCAGGAGATGACTAATTCTTCCTCCTTCAACAACAATTTATTGTCTGTGGATCTTCATCTGGGGATGTAATCTTGTGATAAGTCCTTCATTCACATTTTGGTAACACATTATTATAAATAATTTGTGTATGCTTGAATTATTGAATTATTAATGTTAGTCCTCAATTTAAAAAAAAATAAAAAACAAGTTTCTTAAAACAAGACTATATTCTAACACTAAAATTGTTTAAGTTATGCTGGAGTAACGGTATGCATTTAAAAACCTCATGAGTGTTTGACTGTGATCTTATAGAATCAGATGAATTGGAATGACAGGTTGAACAGCAAAAGAATGTTCTCACCTCAGAAGGCCTTCCTCATTTTAGTGGTGTTTTGAGCTGGAATCATCAGATCAGTTTTGATGGCTTCTAGTAGCACCTGACTGAACCAAAGCAACTCTTCCCATGTACTGGCACCTTGCTTGATTCCTTACTTACTTCATTACTTATCTCTCAGGCTTGCTGACTCCAAGCACCTTTGTTTAAGCACACGTCATAGCCCTTGTCAATAATCTCAGAAGTTTGCAAAGTGGCTTTCCATTGCTCCTTTAACATAGTATATGACCTAGTAAATATAAAATGTCTACATTTTATTTATGAATTAAGTATTTTTATCCTTTGACAAGTTTTCAAATCTATTTTTAAATTACTATGAATAGGCTGCTATGACAGAAGTGCGTGGGCAGTTGGGAGAGCACCTCCATAGAGGCAGGGGATGGGAAGAGGGAATGGGGCCCGGTGGAGGGGAAACTGGGAAGGGGGATAACCTTTGAAATGTAAATCATTAAAATAACCAATAAAAATGAAAAAAATACTATGAATGTTTATAATAAAATTTCCTTTCTCTGGCAATGGTTTAAAACCCATGTGTGTCATTGTTAAGTATTTTATTAGTTATTATATGAATACATAATGTTATTTTTCATTTAAACACCATTTAAAAGAGGTATACAAGATAAATGTATAGCATGTGCCTAGTTAAAATGGCTGTTCTTGTATCTTTTTATTTTACAAATATATCTTTTCAGTTCTTGTATTAGATATAAGAGCAATATATTTTCATCATGAAATATTTGCTTCTTTTCTTTCAAGTATTCTATTTGGTCACAATCTATTAGATCAACACACACACACAGACATACACACACAGACACATACAAATACACACAGCTCCCCAAGGTCATAAGATTTCCGCTTCTGTTTCTGTTACAGGAATGATGAATGTTATATAAAATATTAATACATGTAAAGGTTCCTAAGATTTCCCACATGAATTAAAAACTAACATATGCTAATGCTATGAAGGACCTGCAATGTTAATTTGTGTTAGAGATTTCTATGCTGCCTTCCTCCGGTGTGGTGGTCTTGTAAGACCACTACCCTATAAGATAGTAGTAACAAGGGATCCTAGTAAGACCACCTTAAGCCCACAAGCATCACAATCCCTATTTGATTTATTTCCCTGAATATTGCAAGTATATGTTTATATTTATCATTACCATTTTCTTTTTATAAAGTAAGACAGTTTCATTTTCCTTTGCATATTATATTAGAATATGCAAAATTGATCAAGCTCTTGGCTTATTGTTGGAAAGAAGATTGCTTATATTTCTATTTGACATTTATTTTCATATGTGGACAATGATACTTTTCCATTATTTCCATTCCTTGTTATAGAGTTCATGGTATTGCAATATAACTGTATTCTTCAGTCCATTTCTATTAATAAAATAACATAATGGAAATATTTGTCCTTAAATATACATTTTAATGAAAACATCAATAACCACCCCAACATTTATTATTTTTAGATATAATCCTTTCAAATACACTCTTTTTTACTTTTTAGGTTCATATAAATTTCATAATATATGTCACGTATTTTCTGATTGACATGCAAACAGTGTTGAAGTACTTCTACAACATTTCTACATGCAAATGCTATAAAAATAAATTCCTCCAGTTTAAACAACAATGGCATATGAATGTGTGGAGACATGTCTGAAAGCATGGAACCAAACTGTAGTAACAGACATACATACGCATCAATGTAGTTTACACAACATTATGTATGTAGCATAAAATTCGCTCAAACTTAAATAATGTATTTTATTATATTTCGATGAATGAAGCCAAAAACAATGTTGCTCACAAGTATTATTCAAGATATTGTCTAAGGCTGCAATCATAGCAGAATTGGGCTGGTGTAAGAATATTTTGAAGCTCGTTCATAATATGTGGCATTTCCTGAAGATCTACTTCTAAACTCATGTGTATGGTTATTGACAGTTTGAGGGTTGTAACTATCTTTGAGGAGACACTGTTTAATCACCACTTAGATGTCTCTTGACAACTCATCACAGTATTCAGTTGCTAAGGGAAGAGAGAAGGAGAGAGAGAAAAGGAGAGAGAAACAAACTTTTTAAAATATTTGTGTATTCATTAGAACTAGTTCACTCAATTTTCACTAGTACACTAAAAAGCAAAGAATTACATATAGACATCAAAATATCAAGGGCCAGTGGGAAATTCTCTAGAGATACTCAACATTCATCTACTCTAATCCCGATAGACATTTCCATGGTATGCATGTGGTGCAACTCACTGGAGTTTTAGTACTAGTAACGTCTTTTGCTTCTAATTTCATGTTAAAACAACAACAGCAACAAAAATCAACAACAATACACTGAATGTTGTGCTCCCATAGAGGAGTAGAGATTACCTGACACATCTATTCATAGCCTTACCCATTTAAACATAGTAATGTGAAGACGAAGAATACAGACTAATACATGGTTTTATATCAACTCCTGGTGAGTTACCAGTAAGCCTGATCATGTAAGTTTGAATATTAGGACCATATAATAGATAGAAAGGAGGTGACTTCTGTTTGTGAACCTCTGTTTTCCACATGTTCAGAAGAGCGTGTTGTGCACTGGGTGACCTGTACATAAACAAAATTAATAATAAAAAAATGTAATTAAAACTAGCACAATGAAGTAAAAAAAATTCAGATAAATTTGTCCAGAAAAAAAGTTATTCAACTAGGCATAATAAATTACACACATAAACAATATCTTCTTAGAAACATTTAAGAAGTGAATACTGCATAGATCTTTATCACATAAATAAGACTTCTATCTTTTGTAGAAAGATGTAAGTCCATATAAGACCATATTCACAGGGAATGTGTCAGCTACTTTTTACAGTGGTATGAATAAATACTTGATAAGAAACATATTAAAGAGGTTTGGAATTATTATAGATATTAACCAGACCTGATCCTGATGATTTAATTATATCTTTTATATATATGTATA
>JADRCD010053593.1:0-19528 GCA_019843815.1 Montemys delectorum | reverse complement strand
TGTATTGATTCAATTATAAGTAGAATAGTAGAACAGAAAAAAAAAATAGCTCCTAACATTTTTGTTGCTGTTGTTGTTCTTGCTTTGTTTTGCTGATTCCAGTCAGTATCAAATACATGCTGGGCAAGTGTTTGACTGTTGACATCCTCAGCACCTAACAGGCAGTCATTGTAATTGTATTCTCACAACTATAGTATCACTCAAGGTGTTTCCATTTACATTGTAAAAAAAAAAATAAAAGTTTCAGACAGCTTCCTCCTGCAGCAGATTGGAACAAATACACAGATTCACAGCTAGACATTATGCAGATAGTGAGAGAGCTTGCAATACTCACCACTAAATGGGATGTCTCCATCAAATCCCTCCCCTCATAGCTCAGGGTATCTCACATCCAGAAAAAGGGAAAAATGTTTCAAACAAGGTATGTTTCAAGCTGAGTATGTGGCACTCATATTGCAAATTATATAATGTTGCCATTTGCTGTATATGATTATCTACAGTGCTTATTCAATGTAGGGGTAAAATTTAGTTCAGAGTTTTGATAAAAGATGTTCTTATAAGGAATATGAATTGTCTAGAAAAATGGTTGGAATAACATCATTAAGGTTTGTTATCATTGTTATATTACTCAGGAAAATAAATGATAAGTCTTTAAATGAATATTGTGTGTGAAATTCCTTTTATAAGTGCTTTAAATATAACTAAAATTATGTTGTGCATTCTTTGTAATTTTCACACAGGTATATAACTTATTAGGATTTTATCTATTTCCACCTCACTCCACTGTCTGTCTTCCTCCAGCTCCTTTCTGAAAGCTCTAATTTATTTCCCAATTTCATGTCCCTTTTAATTTGGGAGTTTACACAATTATTTTTGTCTCTGTATGCCTTATTGCTCTAAACTCCCGAAACAATGTTACATGAATAAATAAAGCTTGTTACTTGAAATCCCTGGCAGACCATCAGTAGGATTTCTATATTACCCGTGTTTAACTAATGGTGGCAACTGAATCTATCTTTACCCCTTCTAAAAAGATGTAAACATTGTTGTCCACTATATTTTCATTCAAACTATTATGAAAACTCTTAGTCACATTCAATATATTTTGTGTTACCAATGAGGAAGACAATTTTCTTGTAGATCAAAGGGTATTTACAACAATCTTCTGTAAAAGTAGAAAAGCACAATTCTGCAATGTTACAACATAATTCTCCCTATTTCATTCCACCTTTTAAAATTGATCAAAATTGGAGCAAAGACATCATTCTTTCAGGTTGGAATAGATACATTGGAAAAGCATTCAGATGCACACAGGTCTTATGATTTGTTTTCTGAAATGAAGTTTAACCCTCCAATATGTGCTTTGTGGGGTTAGACAATTGTCCATATCAAATTTGTGAAATATATTGCTTTTTAATGAAAATATATTGTAAGCATGGGGGCACCATAAAATCTCTAACTACTTTTTCTATAACCAAATAAAGTGGGGCGTGTTTGTTTTTCAAAGTACTCTTAGCTTCTCAGTGCTGTTGTCAAAAGAAGGCATATTCTCAGGAAGAATACAGGTGTTGACATTTTTGGATTCCATTTTCTCTAAATAGGCTTCCTTTTGAATAAGATTGCATTCAAAGGCTGTCTTTCAAAACAGTTCTGTTTCTCTTTGAAGTGAGAATTTTCTGTTCATACATTTGCACTTTTAAAAGTACTCTACATGGAAGAGATGCCACACCACATCAGTGATGCAACACTTACTAACATGGAAATTGAGGCAACCATGGCACTCTATAATTAATATACTCTCCAACTTTCCTTCAAATCCTGTTCAGAGTGGCATCCTGATAAACAACTCCTTTGAAAACTCACAGTCAGAAATAGGGACAAAATCATTCGGTTCTTTGTGAGAAGAATCAGAGAAAGGGGAAAATGCTTTTCTAAAATCACTTTTTTTTCTGAAAATAACTGATCAAATAGGCTTGACCTTTTCTTCTTAATGACAAAGAGCATGACATTTGTGGTATCCATTCCATTTCATAACTCTAGCATCAAGTTTTCTTTGAACTTTGCTTGGACAAATGTTTTCCGCATGCTGTTCTGCTTGTGGTTCTGTACTTTGCCTTTGTGTGTGTCTGTGTAGAGCAGGGGTGGGGGGATGTCAAGGGGAAGGAGGGTGGTGACTAGAAAATGAACTTTTGCATATGCACATTTCAAGAGAAAGTTTGGAACAACTTAAATATTTTTCAAGGGAGAAACAAACTGAAAACTAAATCCAGTGACAATTTGATCAATATTTTCATAACGATTTTGTTCCTTCATTTTTGCCCATGCAGTGATGTAAACAAGCGAAAGCTAATAATTATTAAATTAAATCAGTAAAGGGAGAATGAAAAGGGAGGGCAAAAGTTCTTTTATTTTTTATTATTATCTCTGTGTAGTGTCAGCACTCCATTGCAGATAATAATATCAGTAAGTACTCCTGTAAAGTGCTCTTCCAGGGTCTCAAGGAGAAATATTTGCCACAGTTCATCTGCCTGAACAAAGGCACCAGAGTTCAGTCTCACTTTGAGTGGATAGTGTTTACTATTTTGCCTTTTGTACTAGCTCCATGTTCAGCTTTGTGACCACTTTTTTTTCTTTGTGTGTGAGTCAATACCTTTACAAAATCTGGTGCTTTCCTCTCAGATGATTTGACAAATGCAATGCCTGTGAAATGCTTAGACATTGTGTAGGCCGCCATCTACTTAGAGGGCAGAATAATCAACCTCATTCCGCTTTAGGAAACTAAAAAGAGCCGAGATTGTATTAGGTAAAGTCCTTTCAGATTATGGGATTATCCATGTCAGCCAGATAGTGCCCCCAGGCCAAACCATAAGTTCTTATAAATGAATTTTTGTTTGAATACAGGTATACTTGTCTTTTATATATTGTCTGTGACTATTTCTATTTTCAGCCTGTGACAGAGTTCTGAAGCAGCAGCAGAGATGACATGTAATATGGATGGAACACTGTTATCATCAGTAAAACAGAGGAAAAGACATGAAGAATCTTTACTATTAAATGGGTAATCCATCAGATACAAAACAAGCATTTTTTTAGTATAATTACAAATTTGTAAAATCATTAACAAGTTTTTGTTAATTTCAAGGCAATATGGAAAATTTCCAGTCACAGTTATAATTTTACATATTCCTTATTGTTTATAGGATGCTAAGTTCATTTTTGAAACTAAGAAAGAATACGCAGTATTTTTAAATTTTATAAATTGCAAATTTAATTGTTTATTTAACACAATCATATGTGTACATGTCTTAACAACAAGAGAACAATAAAGATAAATGAATTTATTGATTAGAAACATCATCTAATACAGCTTGAAATCTATAAGCAAAATGGTTCAAAATAAAGCATACAAGAGCCTAGCAGACATGAACATTTAAAGCTCAGCTTAGATTACAAAGGATATAGCCATTTGATTTTCCTTTTCCTAGAATTCTCTGTTTAGATTTGTATCCCACTTGAAAATTGAATTATTTCTCTTTATATCTACTTTCCTGAATTATCTATTTAATTTATATATCAGCTTTCTATCAATTTGTAGTAGGTAAGACCATTTTTCCATTCTGTAGTCTGTTGCTTAGTTTGAATGGTGGGTATGCTTTGCTATGCAGAAGCTTCTCAGTTTCATGAGGTGCCACTTATAAGCTGTTGATCATAGTGGCTGTCTGTGACAATGGTGTTTTGTTCAGAATATCTTTTCCTGTGCAACTGACTTCAAGGTTATTCCCTATTTTCTTTTTGATCTGGTTTTATGTTGAGGGCTTTGGTCTATTTAGAGTTAATTTTGTGTAGTGTAATAGATATAGATCTATTTGGATTTTTCTTCATCCAGGCATCCAATCTGAGAAGAAACATTTGTTGAAGATGCTGTCTTTTATTAAGTGTGTGTTCCTGGACTCTATCAAAATTCATCTGTCCATGAGTCATAGTCAGTAGCAGTCCCTCAGGTATATGAGAATCGATGTACCTCAAAGTTCAGCTATACCACTTCTGGGCATAGACCCAAGTACCACAGAGACAGTTCTTCAAATAGTTTTATTGATGCTGTATTCATAATAGCCAGAAATAGAAAACAACATAGCTCTTCCACAACATATGAATGGATAAAGAAAATGTGGTAACTTATATAATAGGAAATTTCTCAGTAGTTAAAATTTTTTTAAAAAATCATGAAATTTGTAGGTAAATGGATAGGATTCGAAAATAAAAATTTTCCTGAGTGAGGTAACCCAGACCCAGAAGGATACATAGTCATATATATGCAGATTTTTATCTGTTAAGTCAATGATAAACAAACTACAATTCTTAGAACCTCAGGAGGTAGATATAGAGGAAGGAGCGAGGGGTTACAGATAGATATTGTTAGGAAAGAGAAAAGCATATATAGTCATAGATGGAGAGATGGATAGATTGCTGGATGAATATGGGAAATGAAATGGGAAAACTAAGTAGGGAAGGGAAACAAAAGGGAGTGAGGAAGGACATAGGGAGAGGGAGAGCTAAAATTAACGACCATTTAAGATGTACTAAGAAAACCTAACACAGCTATGTTTGAAGCTTCCTAAAATATTTATGTGTGTGAAGACAATCTTAATGAAATAGTTAAATGATAGTGGAGACAGAGTATCACCTGGACATCTGTCACCAAATGAAGATTCCAGTACTTTATAATGGGTTATATCTTATTGAGTTGGCCAAAGAGTTCCCATCAGACCTTCCAAACAATGTAGGCTGTTGCTAAGACTTTAGATTGTTCTCCACAAACATATGGCAATACCCCATTGCTGAAGACAACATCTACACAACACATTGAGCTTGGAGCAGTCAAGCTAGTGCCTATACAGAGTCTTCTCCAATATGTACTAGAGTCTTAGGTACAGGAAGGTCATCTATATGCTACAAGAAAATAAATATAAACACCAATTTAGCTACAAACCTTTTGATCGACAATCATGTCTTGCCTGGAATATATTCTAGGGCAATGGTGGCACAAAGTATTGCATGAATAACTGACCAAGGTCAAATTTGACTTATGGCCTACTCTTCAAGGTAGAACCTATATCCATCACTGCTTGGTGACCAACAATCTAAAACTCTATAGGACAGGGATATTACATCAAACCAATACTACTGTTACAATAAGAAAACAACAATGAAATGACTCCCAGTGACATTCTGTTATATTTATAGATCATTGCATGCCTCAGCCATCATCACAGAAATTTTTTTCCTGGAGCAGATAGAAACAAATAGAAAGAATCAATGACAGAAAATATGCAGAGAGTGACCGACTTTGAAACCCTCTAAATGGCATGTCTCTATCCAGTTCTTCCCCTCATGGCTCAGGGAACTCTACTGAAGAGGAGAAAGAAAGGATGTAGGAGCTGGAGTTGATTGGGAACAATAAGGAAACAAAGCAATCTATATCAAAAGGATTGATATAATTGGGAATTCACAAAGCCTGAGGAGGCATGTGACAGGTGTACATGGAACTGCACAAGATGGACTCCTAGAACTGAAAGGAAAGGTGGATATATGCCCTATCCCTAACTCAGAAGCTGTCTCCAATTGATAACCACTTACAAATGAAAATTTAGTTTTCTCCAAGGGGTCTCCATGTATAAATAAGTTAAGGGTAGGCTACATACCTAGAAGTTGATGACCAATAGAAAGCCAACAACAAAACCTTGGAGGTTTATTGTCTCATAATGTTTTTTTATTAACTAGTTTTATTTATATATTTCTTTCATTTTACTGTACGGGTCCTTTGGGTATATATTGTGCTCTCAGTTTAGTAGTTTTATGAGATTGCTGAGTGGGTAAATGAGTAGATTTCTTCATCTGTGTGGTTCATATTCCTTTTCTTGGGCACTTTCCCTTTTGTTTGTTTGGTTTGTTCTATGCCAATACATTAGTTTTATTTTATCTTATTATATTTTATGTTATTTTATCCTTTACATGCCTGTCTATTTTCTATTGATAGATAGAAATGGAGGATCCAGATAGGAAGGAAGATGGAGAGGAACTAGGAGAAGTAGAAGGAGGGGAAATAATAATCAGGATGTTACTTAAAAAAAAGTATTTTTAATGAAAGAACAATGTTAAAGGAAAACCAGCAGCAGTAGCAGCATAAACAATAACAAAGAAATAGAATCTGAGCTGGAAGGTACAGATGTATATGTAGTCTCACCTGCTATATAAGCTAATACCAGGAGATTACATCTTTAAGTTCAACCTGGACAAGTTAATGAGATTATGCCTCAAAGGAAAATAGTGTAAAAATCTGGGAATAAACTTATCTAAGGCTAAATCTCTACTACCCTAAAAATTTGTGTGTGAATGTATGTGTCTGTTTGCATAGATGTACCCATCTGTATATATACTTCATTTTTATTATAAAGATAAATGGTAGCAGTTGAACAATGTTCAGAAGTAAACTGGACCTTAGAAAGTATGGAAATGTGGGTCCACTTATCATTGTTGTTGATAAGTGTACCTTATTTTCCTATTTATATCAGTATCTTTTAAGACAGTGCCTATATTTCACTCATTTGAGATATTCTCCCTCACAGTATCTTGACAAGTATTTGCATATAAATAAACATTTAGTAAGTAAGATAAATTGAATTTTAATCTTTTGTCTGTTTGTACATAAGTGAGAGAGTCCACAAAGTATATAACACACTTAATTCTTTTTTTCCCAGACAGGGTTTCTCTGTATAGCTCTGGCTATCCTGGAACTCACTCTGTAGACCAGGCTGGCCTCGAACTGGGAAATCTGCCTACCTCTGCCTCCCAAGTGCTGGGATTAAAGGCGTGCGCCACCACTGCCTAGCAACACCAATAATTCCTAAGGTATTATCAGAGTAGTAAGGATTGTGTGATTTGTGGAGAAAAATGTTTAATAACTTCAAGATTTCCAGTTTAAACTCTAACCTTATTTTAACATTATAGCATACCTTCATAATATTATATTACACTCTATATATTATGAAATAATGTTGATTTTTCTTGGTATTATAGTTTATAATCATTAATGTAATACTTAATATTTAATATTTAGTTAATATATGGTAAAATTCTTATAACTTTCTTCTATATTATCCACACACTTCATTTCCAGTTACATGAGACAAAACCTTAAAATGTTTAATGACATTAAAAAATGAAATTTATATACTTGACTCAACGATGACCAATGCATACATAGTAGCAACCCTTAATGCATGAAAGATATTTTTTAAATCCCCCAATAGATGTCTGCAACGTTAGACGATACTCAGCTCTGTGAATACTATGATTTTTCTTACATATACAATCATTTGATAAAGATTAATTGATAAATTAGATAGAGATAGAATAAGAATATCATACACACAAACAGTCACAAAATAGAAGTTACAATAACGTATAATAAAAGATAGTGTTGTGGTATCTCTTTTTGTTATCAGAATATCCTATTGTACTTTTATTTTCTTATGATGACATGACGTGGTAAAATTCCTTTGTGACAAGAAGTGTGAGATTAATGATATCTGTAATGAAATTTAGCATTTGACTACCATTATCCTTTTATCTTAAATAAGTGTTGTACAATAAATATCATGATTGGGAATATGATGACTGTTAATCTGCTAACAGGTAGGTAGTACAGAGAATCTTGTTATATGATAGATTCACATTCTATGCAAGATGATGGACAGAATGGAACACCTTAGGATGGCATGATGTTCTGTCCTACTATTCAGAATAGTGCATTATTTAAAACTTATGAATCAATTGCTTCTGGAGTATCCTGTGATATTTTCAGATTGTAGCTGCCAACGGGTCACTCCAACTATGCAGTGCCAACTGTCAGATAGAGCAGACTACTGTATTAACTATATGAAGTAACATGTGCAGAGGTTGAACTTATTCCTGTACTTGAGTTCCTCACGGCTAATTTAAAGTTCAATCATATTTAAAAGATCAGTGAATCCTTGACATGCAACTGTAATGATTTTTGTCTTTTAAGACATTCTGAATCGAAGAAGAGATTGTTTATCAGAATAAACTGCTAGGATGAGCAGGGTTCTTTCCTTGTTAATGTTTGTCAGAAGTAATTTGACAAGGTGCTTCTTGCTGTTAGGTTGTCTATCATCTGAGAGGCTCTCAAATTGAGCATTTTTGGACTTCTGTGGGAATGAAGTAAAGAAGAGGAATCATTTTACTCAATATCATGTAATCTTGACATCTTGCATTAAGTTCCTTTTCTTCTAGTTACAATAGTGTTATTTGTTTGAGAATTTATACAAGCCCATCAGAGCTTCAGAGGAGTATGTGTTCTGGGGCCTCTGGTGTCTGTCTTTAGGTTATTTTCAGGACATCAGTGGAGACACCAGTTTTGTCTTCACCCGGCCAAAAGGTAAAAATACATGGTTGTTAAAACCTACTACTAGATTTTGAGAGACTGTGTTAGTGGTGGCTACTAAACAATAGCCTCACACTATCAGTGTTCTCAAATAATTTTGCCAAAAGGAGTAACAGTGCATTTCCCACATACTTCTAGAAATATGCCCATAGTTTTCCAACTTCATATTTATATAATTTGTATGTTCAGGAAAAATCAGGTCAGCAAGCAAGCCCTCATACCTGCCACCTTTAAAAAGAATAAATCTAGTAGTGCACTTTCTCTGATTTCCTCTCATTAGCTTTCTTTGAAGCCAGGTTGTGAGTAATGTAAGAAAGTGAGTTGCTAGGTGGTATTCAGGCTGCAGTTTTGTTTTCTAATAAATGCTGAAATGAACTCTTGACAAAAGACAAATTGGGGGTAGTTGTTCGGTCCTATCAAGAAATTCTTCAGGTTGAGCTCACATCACAAGACAGAAAATGAGCTGATGACTCAGAAGTCAATGACAGTGCTGAATATTGAAGAGTAAATGAACTATGCTTGAGCTGTTGCTTCATTTGGATTTTCTCTTCTCAGTAGAATTGCTATTGAAAAGGAAGCCAAAGGTGGGTTGTATTCTTCATTGTGTACCTTGAAGTTTATATTCTTTCTCCCAATTTATGTTGCAATTACATTTGGGGCAGTATAACTCTACAAATAATCACAGCAGATTTTCCTTTTTCATTAAAGCAATGCCATCTCCACAGGTAAAGGTAAGCTATTTATATACATGCATGTATCTGGATTTTTAATTCAGAAGCAAGCTCATCAATAATGTATGCATTCTCCTTTCATTATTGGTTGTTTGCTAAATAAAGGTATACTCTAAGTTCAGGTTATAGGGAGAGAGTTAAGTAGAGAAATACTTAAGTGGAGAAATAGAACAGCTAGCACTTTTCAGTGCCCCAGATAAGTTAAGACAGAGCATGTGCCTGACTTGTTTATTATAGTCATAGAAAGTATTTTCCATGATTCCCTAACTTAATGCACTATTAGTAATTAGGAATATTTTAAAGATTTATTCCTATTATTTCCATATTATGTATAGGTGTGTATGTGTGTGAGTGTGTGTGTGTGTGTGTGTGGGTGGGTGGGTGTGGGTATGTATAC
Organism: Montemys delectorum; assembly: GCA_019843815.1. NCBI lineage: Eukaryota > Metazoa > Chordata > Mammalia > Rodentia > Muridae > Montemys > Montemys delectorum. The sequence goes on along the minus strand of JADRCD010053593.1, from coordinate 9,936 downwards.
ATAAGTGCAGATGTCAGAAAAGGCCAGAGTTATTGGATCTTCTGAAGCTGGGCTTACAGGGAGTTGCGATTGATTCACCTGGTATGGGTGCTGAAATCCACATTCTGTTTCTATGGAAGGTCAGCAACTCCTCTTAACCAGTAAGCTAGTTCTCCAGCTCTTAGAATTTCCTTTTGATATCTTCAGTTTAGCATGATAAAAATGGCACATTATATTATACTTTCTGATGAAAACATAAACAAATATAAATGCACTTTTAAATACCTCATATTCTTAAGGTACTTAAATTTTATCTAACCCTTTCTGCTTCACACATTTCTAGGAAAACCTATTTTGACATTTACTAGACTCTACATCAGGTTGTGCTAGGTTCATGCTTTCAGAATCTCTGTGGAAAAGAAATTTGTTTTGTGACTGTGGTCTATGCATGTTATTCATGGAATAATGGAGGTCAATTGCTTAGCCACTTCAAGTTTTCTATTAACTCCTGAAGTAAAGGACTCACCATTGTTAAGGTCTCTGAATGGGTCAAAGCTGAAACGGACTAAGGAAAGTTGTTTGCTTTTGTACTGCTGTTGTTTACCCTTGGTTTCCTTGTTGCTGTGTGTTGGTTGAGCGAGGAGGAGCTCCATAGGTAGCCTAGGATGGCCTCCTACTCTTTTACCTGGCACACCTTACTGAGCACTGTGATTCCAAGTGGGTGTCCCCAGGGTTGGCACTTTATTCCCTTTGTGTTTTGTTTTTTTGTTTTTTGTTTTTAAATTAGATATTTTCTTTATTTACATGTAAATTTCTCCTTTCCCAGTTTCCCCTCCAACAAACAAACAAACAAACAAACAAACAAAAACAACAAGAACAAACCCCTGTTGCCTACCCCATCCCCATGCCTGCCACGCCACCCTCTCCCACTTATTGGCCCTGGCATTCCCCAACACTGGGGCACAAAACCTTCACAAGGCTGAGGTCCTTTCCTCCTATTGATGATCGAATTTGCAATCCTCTACTATATACATGCTGCCAAAACAATCAGTCCCACCATGTATAGCCCTTGGTTGGTAGTTGGGTCCCTGGGAGCTCTGAGGGTACTAGTTAGTTCATATTGTTGTGTTTTGTTTTTAATCGACTTCTTTCAGTTACCAATGTTCTTAACACTTCAAACAACTCTTCAATGGAAAGCTGCAATGACACAAACTTCACTCACCATTAGGAAATGCCTTTCCTTGCTTTGTACCTGTGAGCTGTACAGGAACTTACTTTGACATCACAAAGTTACCTTCACTTTCATTTTCATTAAGAAATTCTGCTGTGGCAAACCAATTTCTTCTATCTGCTGGTTTGCAGTGAGTTGGAAACAGTGAAATGAATATGAATTAGGGTAATGTCAACGTACATTGTGTTATTTTACCATAGCTGTATTGTCTTTACAGAATAAACCCAAGGTTTTGCCATCTGACTCAATAATGTATCCATCATGCCTTGGTAAATTAAAGAAGTCATGTGGGCCAACAGTCCCTTTCCAAGCCAACAGTCTGTTCTTTGCATCAATACTATAGCCCTTCACTGATTAATGCATAATATAAATTCTCTGTATGTATGGCAGCATTCTGTCTTCCTGTTGCTATGGTAAAAATCAGGACCAAAATCAAATTAGGGAAGGAAAGACATACTTAATTTTATAAGTTGTAGTTCATCATAAAGGGAAGTCAGATCAGGAAACAAGGGAGGGGTGGAAGCAGAGATAATGCAAGAATACTGCTTAATGACCTGCTCGCCATGGCATGCCCAACCTGTTTTTGTATGCACCCAGGATCTCTTGCCCCACAATGTTAACTCCTCCAGGTGGTGGTTCCTCTCATATAGGTCATTAGTCAGGAAAATGCCCATAGACTTGCAGATTGGTCAGTCAGATGGAGGAATTTTCTAAATTGAGGTTTGTGTCCATTTCTTTCTTCCAACACTGAAAAGTTGTAGATTCAGTAAATGGATGGAATAGCTTTGGTACAACTCATGTGTGAGACAACAATATCTTAGAAAAATGTAGTAGAGTGGAGATAGTGAGAAGTAGAGATATGCTACCCCTCATTTCCTTCTCTATTTATCTATCTACACCCCATATCCAAATGATGCAGGTATTTTCATAAATTGTATTATTTTAACAGTATATCCCAGACTAGCCTGTAACTTGCATATAGCCCAGGCTATCTTCGAATTTGTGATTCTCTTGCCTCAGGCTACCAAATGTTGGCATTATAGGCAATAACCAGATACTTTTAAAACAATTTCTTTTGTTGTTTGTTTATTTTGTTTTTTTGTTTTTAGATATTTTCTTTATTTACATGTCATATGATATCTCCTCTCCCAGTTTCCCCTCAAAAAAAATTAAAAAATAAAATTAAACGATCAAGCAAACAAACAAAAAACTCTGTTCGCTCCCCTCTCCCCTTGCTCACCAACCCACCCTCTCCCTCTTCCTGGCACTGGCATTCCCCTGCACTGGGGCATAGAACCTTCACAGGGCCAAGGGCCTCTCCTCCCATTGATGACAGAGTTGGCCATCCTCTGCTATATATATATGCTGATGGAGCCATGAGTCCCACTATGTGTACTCTTTGGTTGGTGCTTTAGTCCCTGGGAACTCTGGGGGTACTAGTTAGCTCATATTGTTGTTCATCCTAAGGGGTTGCAAACCCTTCAGCTCCTTGGGTCCTTTCTCTAGCTCCTTCATTGGGGACCCTGTATGCAGACCAATGGATGGCTGTGAGCCTCTACTTCTGTATTAGTTAGGTACTGTCAGAGCTTCTCAGGAGACATCTATATCAGGATCCTGTCATGTAGCACTTGCTGGCATCCACAGTAGTGTCTGGATTTATTGATTGAATATGGGAAGGATTCCCAGGTGGAGCAGTCTCAGGATTGTCCTACCTTCAGTCTCTGCTCCATAGTTAGTCTCTACAACACCTTCCATGGGTATTTTGTTCCCCCTTTTATGAAGGAATGAGGTATCCATATTTTGGTCTTCCTTCATCTTGAGTTTCTTGTGGTTTGGGGATTGTACATTGTATATTCTGATCTTCTGGGCTAATATCCCCTTATCAGAGAGTACATACCATGTGTGTTCTTTTGTGATTAGGTTACCTCACTCAGGTTGATAGTCTCTAGATCCATCCATTTGCCTAAGAATTTCATAAATCCATTGTTTTTAATAGCTGAATAGTACTCCATTGTGTAGTTGTACCATATTTTGTATATCTGTTCCTCTGTTGAGGGACATCAGGGTTGTTTTTAGGTTCTGGCTATTATAAATAAGGCTGCTATAAACACAGTGGAACATGTGTCCTCGTTATATGTTGGAGCATCTTCTGGGTATATGCTCAGGAGTGGTAGAGTTGGGTCCTCTGGTAGTACTATGTCCAATTTCTGGAGGAACCAACAAACTGATTTCCAGAGTGGTTGTACCAGCTTGCAATCCCACCAGCAATGAAGGAGTGTTCCTCTTTCTCCACAACCTCGCCAACATCTGCTGTCACCTGAGTTTTTTATCCTAGCCATTCTGACTGGTGTGAGGTAGAATCTCAGGATTGTTTTGATTTGCATTTCCCTGATGACAAAGGATGTTAAACATTTCTTCAGGTGCTTCTCAGCTATTTGGAATTCGTCAGTTGAGAATTCTTTGTTTAGCTCTGCACCCCATTTTTTTTATTAAATGTTTTCTTTATTTACACTGTCTCCTTTTCCAGGTTCCCCTCAAAAAAGAAAAAAAAGGAAAATAAAAAACTAAAACTAAAACAAACCCTTGTTCCCTCCCTTCTCTCCTTGCTCACTAATTTAACCCGTCCTGCTTACTGGCCCAGGCATTCCCCTACACTGGAGCATAGAACCTTCACAGGGCCAAGGGCCTCTCCTCCCATTGATGACCAACTTGACCATCCTCTGCTATACATATGCTGCTGGAGCCATTAGTTCCACCATGTGTACTCTTTGGTTGGTGCTTTAGTCCCTGAGAGCTCTGAGGGTACTAGGTAGTTCATATTGTTGTTTATCTTAAGAGGCTGCAAACTCTTCAGCTCCTTGGGTCCTTTGTCTAACTACTTCATTGGGGACTCTGTACTCAGTCCAATGGATGGCTGTGAGCCTCTACTTCTGTATTAGTTGGGTAGTGTCAGAGCCTCTCAGGAGACAGCTATATCAGGCTCCTGTCATCCATCACTGCTGGTATCCACAATAGTGTCTAGATTTGATGATTGAATATGGGAAGGATTCCCAGGTGGAACAGTTTCTGAATTGTCTTTCCTTTAGTCTCTGTTCCATAGTTAGTCTCTACAAGTCCTTCCATGGGTATTTTGTTCCCCCTTTTAAGAAGAAACGAAGTATCCTCACTTTGGTATTCTTTGTTCTTGAGTTTCTTGTGGTTTGTGGTTTGTTGTTTGTGTATTTCGATCTTCTGGGCCTCCATATTCAACAGTGTAGAATCCATAACTGGAGCTTAAATGTAAAATATCTTCTCTATTTTCGTAATAGTTAGTTCACTCTTTGTATTTTGTATTAAAATATAAATATATACAACTGAATGAAACACTCTGCAGAAGATTCAAGATTACAGGCAGATGAAATTATCATTCAGATATTCATTCACTTCAATATTTACTGACATATGGGTAATGTACACTATTAGAGTCTATTGATTTTTTTCTTCTGAAAATTACATGTACATCATTCATTCCCCAAACTTCCTCTGAATCTAGAGACTCAGAATTCCACATTAAAAATAAAAAAATAATCTGAATAGGGAAAGGGTATAGGGCTCTGCGATTCCAGCCACCTTAATCATCTCAGGCATTCTGAGTTAGTTTATGTATTCTGCTGTTCAAGCCTTTAAATATATGCCTCTAGGAGAAATTATTTTTGCTAAGCTTGCTCTGGACATATTGAACTCTGTTCATAAGACACATCTTAGGTCTAGCCTTCTTAGTAACCCACATATGCTCCAAGATTATCTTACACCATCTACCATTACTTCTAAGATGTACTTGCAATTTCTAGTATTGTTCCTGACACTTTTAGGTACTACATTTCATCTCCTCAAAGAGAAATTCTCTGAGCTTGCAAAGAGGATAGATAGCTGATCTAATTAACTGAGACATGCTAATGTAGTCACTGGAGAAAAAGAAGTATACTGTTAAGGATTTTAAGTGTGTCTTTTTGAGGCAAATGCCACTCCTTGTGATATCTAACTGTGTTTAGAATACTAAGGTTTTTTTCAAAGCAAAGATTAAAGAAAAATTAAAGGGAATAATTTCTTGGGTAGGGGAAAATGTCATGGAATTAGTCTTAAAAAGAGCAGATACTAATGGAATGGTATCTTTATCTTGTCATGGAAGGAAAACTAGGAAGAGAGGAATAGACTATAGACTTCAGCACACTAGTAAGGGCAGTGGTGTAGCCACTGAGACTGATAAATTGATAAATTACAGTGCCTCTGAAAGAAGTAGAAAGTAGTAAGACTAACTATGCATAAAACACATCATCATTCATAGTCCAAGGGGAAGGCTGATTGTAAAATCACTAAGAATTATATTAGGAATTTTGAAATTTCTAAGTTTCACTCTTATGGTTTTAATGAGATATTCAAAATAATCTAAAAGTGTTAAATTTATACAAGCAGAATTATTTTGATATTGTGTACACAAATAAAGCCACAATTAAAGCAAGATAATGAATAAAGGCTGAGCTATCCCAGTGGTTAAAAACATTTTTCCTTTTGTAAAGAACCAGTGGTCAACTCCCAGCACCTACATGATACTTCATAACCACTGGTAATTGCAGTTTCTAGGGGTTCTATGCCCTTTTTGGACTTTTAAGCACAAAACACATACAGTATACATGCATTCATGCAGTTATATGAAATACTACATAGGTTTTAAAAAGATAATGGATAAATACATCATTACTAAAATCATCTTGCTTTTTTTGTATTCTGTCTTGTCCACTTCCCATTGTAGAGGGTTTTAATCTAGTAACATGGCTGCTCTTGCAAGGGATCACATTCAAGTTCTTGGTTGGATGTATGTTTTCCAAATAATTTTTGTGAATCTGTGGCTCACATTTTCATTCATTTAACAGTAATGTTTTAAGTTTTAAAGAATCCGATGAAGTAGCCTATGATGTTTTATAGTGCATGCTTTTTATATGCATGTTTATACACAGACTTAATTATTGTTTGCATACAGTATGAGGTGAAAGGGAGGATGACCTTTGAGAATCTGAATGCTCAATTGTTCTCACATTGTTTCAAGAAAAGTGGATGAATTCTCCCATTGAATATCCTTGGCATTGTGGACAAAAATCAATTTAGCATATTTGTATAGATCTCTTTAGGGACTCTAAATTCCATTTCACTGATTTAAAAATCTATTTATCTTTAAGTTAATACCAAACTGCTTTAATTACTGTACATTTGTATTAGATGAAGAAACAATAATAGGTCTTTCAAATTTTTTAATCATTATCCAAATTGGATATTCTGTTCTAACTTCTTCATATTGTCAATAAGCACAGCAGAGTGACTACAATTTTAACAATCATTGTGACTAATCTGTAAATAAGTATGAGGAGAAAATACATGTAAATAACACTCTCTCCAACTTAGAGAAAGGTACTATTTGTGAAAATCATCCTTGCAATGATTTCAAGTTCTACTTGTCAAAATTGTACTTATTTTCTTAAGTTTATCTCTAACAATTTAATATTTTAGGTGCTGCAAGAAATACTAACTTGACATTTTATATTCTATATCATCCTGGGTATAATAGACATGAATTTTTTGGGTATGTACGCATATGTGTGTGTGTGCATATGTGTGTGTATGTGCTGGTCATATATTTTATTACCTTGCTAAATCTATCTGTTAGATCTTGTACTATTTTTATAGATGTCTTATTTTCCACATAAATGGTCATGGTGTGTGTAGGTAATATCATTTAAAGTATTTCATTTCCTTTATGACTTGCAAGTTTTTTCTTTTCCTTTCATCATAATAATGGTAAGTACCTCCATCAAATACTAAATAAAAATGGTGAAAGACTACAATTTTGTTTTCTCACACCTGTAATTCCTGATGCCTACTGATGAGAGATTCTTACCTTTGTTCATCTTGTAAGGTTTTTAAATTGTGCTTAATTTTCTGTTTTGAAAGTTTCTACACTATTCCTCAATTTATTATTATTTTCTTTGTATCTAATCAATATTTTTGTCTTACTTTGAACCTTATAACTTTACTTTAGGATGCAAGTAAATTATTTTGAGAATCTTTTGACCCTTTTATATTTTACATATATTACAGATTAACAATGTCTACACTAGATATTGGCTTTGGAAAACTTTTTCATACTGATGAAAAAATAGATGACTTCACAGTTTCAGAATGTTTTCCCACAAGGCTTAATAGAAGTAAACTACTTTCAGCATTTCTGTAATTTGTCTCCAAATCTTTGTCTTTCTGGGTATCTCTTTCTACAAGATTCTGCCTTATAAATTCTAGATGCTTTGATTCCTTTGAATGCAAAATTTCATTCCAATTTAGGGATAATATATCAGGATCTGTTTGTATTTTCTATTGTCTCTCTGTCAGAGAATTAGTAATATTGCAAGTTACCCAAATCCTTCAAATTCTAGTCAGATATTGTTCTGCATTTTTTATTGAAGGCAGAGTAAATCATATAGCATATTTTGCTACTAAATCTCAAAATGAAATTACTTCTTCTCTGTTCTTAGGGGTGTATGTACCTCTGTTTGCTTCCTTATTGTTCAGCATAATCACTTTGTTGGACCTTTTTTAGAATTTTATTTTCAGTGAATGTGATAGGGTGTATTGGAAGTACTGTACTAAATCTTTTTTTTTTCTATTGACATATCTCCTTCTTTATCTTCATTGACTAAAATTGAGTGATTTCTTTATCTACAGACTTACATTTAATTTTTCTTTAACTGTATTTCTACACACACACACACACACACACACACACACACACACACACACTTTAAATAGCAAAAGAAACAGAATTATTTTAGGCTATGTGAAGAATTCAATGTATTTGAATCACCATATATTTTCCAAAATGAATGAGGCAGTTTAATTAGTTAGCATTTCTGCATTTCTGTTACTATGACAAAACATCATTACCAAAAACAAAACATTAGAGGAAAGTTTTTTTTTTTTTTTAAATTTTGTAGCTTGCTTTCTATCATCCAGGGAATTCATGACAGAAAACAAACCCATGAACTTGGAGTCAGAAACTGATACACAGAAACTGATAAAGGAATTTTACTTACTGGCTTGTTCATTCTAGATGGATTGATTTGTTTTCTTAAACATTCTAGAACTACTTACCTAAGGGCAGTCCCATTCACAATGAGTTAGTGTATTCTACATCAATTATTAATCAAGAAGATGCTCCAGAAGCTTGTCCTACAGGCTGGTCTTATGGAAGAATTTTCTCCTCTCAAATGACTCTAACTTATGTCATGTTGCCATAATAACTAGCCAACATAATTGACTTCCTTTCGAATTGACACACAAATACATCACAATGCGACCACAACCCTTTCCTTTGTCATTTGTCCCTAAGATGGCATATTACTATCAATATCATTATATAAAATATTACAGCTTTTAAAAGTCCAGTCTAAAGATTCAAACACTTTAAATTTTCATCATTTTTAAAACATACAAAGTCTCTTTCAACATTGAACATTTTCTCTAACATATTTGATGTTTCTCTAAAATATCTAAGGTTTCTCTAAAATATTAAAACACTCCTGTAGACTAGTATAAAATAAAAAATAAATACTTTACTATTCCAAGAGCGATGAACCAGGGAAGAGATCCATTCAATGAAAGTAGCACAAAAGTACAACAGTGTATAAAGCTCAGTGTCAATCTTTTGGGGCTCAAGATTTTCTGGTCTCCAAAGAACTTGCTATAGCACACATAGACTATTCCATTGGCTTAGGTAAGCCTTAGTGCATAGCTTCTACTGCTATTTCTAGCCATCTCATTGTATTAGAACCTACAAAATTCTGGAGTCATCACTGCATCTGGGTTTCAGACTTTATACATGCCTTCTTTGGGGGATCTTTTCTGTCATATGGTACCAATGGCCTCTCAAGCTTCAGCTCTTCATGACCAAGCTAGATCATGGGTTCTTGGTGCTAACCCCAAGGGAACACTTCTGAAAAGATTTTGTTTCACAAGTACTTGTCTCTTAATTCCCACTAAATTATTTGTATAAGCTAAGCAGTGTCAATTGTTCTAGCCAAGCAAAGGTTTCATTTTAGTAGTTCGTGTTATAACTGTGCCAATATTGTACCAGTGGTCTCATTTATCTTATAGGATGGTATTGTAGTTTAAAAGATTGTTAGCTATGTAAGATTGTTAACAACTATTTTTCCTCCTCTGCAACCTGAATTGTACCTCCTGGCACTGTGAAACCTGACATACAGGAAGAAAGTCTCCAACCCAGTTCCAAATGGAAGACTACTAATTGGTAAGCCAAGTCAAAATTTTGAGACTTAGAAGGACAATGGTCTACATGGCTAAATAATGTTACATCTAATAGCTATTGTTTATTAAACAAAATCCCCAATGTCAAGTATGGGATATCTTCTCATCAGTTATTTATCAGGAAAGCCCCAGAGACTCTAAGAATAGTAAAGAATCTTTCTGTTCCTCTTGATTACCTACCAGAGCTAGTTAATAACACCCAATTGCTGAAAGAACCACAAACTTTAGATATAAGCTACATAGACATTAAGCAAAACTAACTCCAAGTTTTACTTTCCTTCCTATGGACTTTTACATCTTTCAAATTTTAGTTTTTGGTTACTGACATTGATTCTGGACCTATTAGCTACTTTGAACAATTGTGAACCATTTTGAAA
>JADRCD010053564.1:0-11644 GCA_019843815.1 Montemys delectorum | reverse complement strand
ACTGTATACATGCATGAAATTCTAAGAATAAAAATACAATCACAGGTCAGAGCTTAAATTCTCATCTAAGATGAAGAATGATACACTTGTTCCATTTATACTGTCTTATGCCCTGTCATTGGGGCCACAAAATTTCACAGAATTCTCTGAATGTTCCACCTAATGCAATGGAATAAAAATAATTAATGCCATAATGTAAGATTAATACAACAGGATTCCATGGCCAAACATTCAGACACTAATCTCCAGGATTTAAAAAAAAAAATCTTCAGGGGAAAAAAAAATGGAGTTATCTATCTGCTTGCTTAGCCAAACAGCAGATAGATCACTACTTCTGCAGCATCATTTGTATTATGTGAGTTATTTAGATTGTCACATATGCTCAGTGAGTACAAAAATCAGTCAAGTGTAAAGTAAAGACAGACTGGTGTAGCTCATTCATTAATTTTCACAGCGGTTGGTTCTCTGCTGGCATTTAAAATTAACGTAAGGCAAAGTTCAAAAAGAAAAAAAAAAACAACCCAAACCTCTAGCTTCATCTCAAGTCACATATAACACTATGAATTTCTTAAAAAAAAAAAAAAAAAAAAAAAAAAAAAAAAAAAAGCCGCCGGGCTGTGGTGGTGCATGCCTTTAATCCGAGCCCTTGGGAGGCAGAGGCAGGCAGATTTCTGAGTTCGAGGCCAGCCTGGTCTACCGAGTGAGTGCCAGGATAGCCAGGGCTACACAGAGAAACCCTGTCTCGAAGATCGAAGAAACCAAAAAAAAAAAAAAAAAAAGCCAAAAATACTAATTGAACCGCATTAGTTAGTGTAGGATATTCACCCAGAAAAAGAGGCATATTAAGCACTACAATATTCAGCTTCTCTTAAAGGACTAGACTTAAATAGTGTTTAAATATGCTTATGGTGTTAAAGATGGCATTCTATTTAATTTCAAGAGGCATAAAACATATATTAGAACAGAGCTAAGAGATGGCTCAGTTCAGAGTGCATGGCGCTCTTGCGGAAGACCTGGGATTGTAGCTCCTCCATTGAGCTGCTTAGAACCACTCGTAATGCCAGTTCCACTGGATCCATTGTTCTCCTCTAGACTTTGTGCACCTTCCCACATGTGGCACACAGAGGCGCATATGCACACAGACACATACACACACGCAAATACACACACCAATAGAAACTTACACAACACATACACACATGCGTACATAGTAAAAATATAAACCATTAAACACTTTCAGAAGACTCGTGGTAAGTAAGTGAGATAATCCTTGGGTTGGAAAAAACTTCAAGCCTTTAAAATGTTGTTTTGAGACAACTATCATAAGAAAAATATGGAAATATGAGAAATGCGTTAGCTTCAAGATCAACTCAGGAGATGTGCAGAGAGCCACTGCTAAAAACTTTCTGAGGAAATGCCTCTTTTTCAGGCAAGTCTCCCGAAGCCCCTTATGTATTGCCATTTTCTCCTCATAGAGGAATTTACAGCCTCTCACATTTAGGACAAGTCAGACTAAAAGACTAGACTTTTCTAGCCAGTTTAAATCCATTGGACACTGGACTTGATTTATTTATTTTGCATATGGAAATATATTCCTTCGTATACAGGAACATGTGCACATGTTTGTACATGCATGTAAGCCAGAGGGCAACGTCAGCTCCTAGGTCTCTCACTGACTTGATTATTGCCAATTAGATGATGCCAGCTTATTAGCAAATCCAAGGAATCTGTCTCCACCCTATCTCCATCAATGTTGGGAATCGTAGGTGTTCGTATATGGATTCTAGGGGTAGAACTTAGGTCTTGCCTGTGTTTGCAAGGCAATCACTTTACTGCCTAAGCTGTGTTTTGGCTTAGATTTTGATGTATCTGAAAGATGGTTTTCCTTGTACTTACTTTTTGTTCCAAATGATGCTATAATTTTTAATTCACAGATATGCTCAATCTGAGCCAGTTCTAACTCAATGAAATGCAGTTTTTACATGCACGCTGTGAATTCATGAGTGCAATGGCGATATAATGTCCAGAGGCCAGCATTTCGCCGGACTGCCCTTGATGAGGCACCCCACCCTGGTCCTCCATCTGGTCTTCACAATGTTTCTGCCTCTAAGCCATTATGCCTTCTCTGTGCCATCTACTAAAGCAGCAACAGCCAGCATTCGATCTCAACCACGTATTTTCTGTTTGTTTCCATTCTTCCTTTAGACTCTGACCACTCAAGTCTCCCCAAAACAGGAAGGCATTTTATACCAATGGGGGAGGGGTGAATCCAAAACTCTACCTAAACACCCCAAGTCACTAGGTACTTAGGTTGCCAGCCATATGATTGCTTTCAGAAGGTCTTCCCTTTGGGTTCCGACAGTCACACATTAATAGTCAAACCCATAGTTTGGCTATACAAGCTGTATTTCCAAAGGTCAACGGAAGTAAATACCCCTAACAGGGAAACAAATAACCAGAACTAGATTGCTGCTAGAATCAGCATATAAAGGCTCAGAGCTAAGATCATTTTCTTCATCGAGCTGATCAGCCTTAGAACTACATGTATCCATTTCTTGACTAGAGCTGGTGCTCTTTTTATTCTGTGTAGTGGGGGGTATGTACGTACATAGTTTTTGGGGAGCGTGGAGATACATCTTCTCCATGTGGGTGTATATGGCAGCCAGAGGTTAGTGTGAGGATACTTCAGATTCTGTTTCTTCCTGGTTTTATGAGGCAGGGTCTCTCAGTGAACCCACAGTTCACCATTTTGACCAGGCTGGACAGTGAATCCCCGGGAGTCAGCTGACTCTGTCTCCCAGCATCATGCTCAGCTTTCACAGGAGGAGTCGGACCCTCATACTCGCAGAGAATGTGCTTTGTCAAACTAAGCAGCCTGCAGACCCTGTGTTGTTTTCTGCTCTGAAGAACATCAACTGAGGCAAAATAATTTGAGCTTAAGCTAAAGCAAGGCTTAGAGGTGCTTCCTGTTCTACTTGGGTACCCTTCCAGTGAGGCCATTACATTGCCATGTCCTGAGTTTCTTTAGCCACCGTGCCCTTAAGCTTTTAACTTATTCCACCCCAGACTCAAAAAAAAAAAACCAAACAAACAAAGAAATCAGAAACAACAAACAATATACACCTTCTGCTTATATTATACACTCTGTCGGCCAAATCGCATGCTTTGCCTCAGCGTTCATAAACTAATAAAGTAGCATTCTACTCTACATGTCTACCCACTGGCAGCCAGGTTGCTGGCCCATCGATACCTCCATTTTTCAAGCCCAAAACATTCCACAGCCTTCAGAATTCACAGCTGCTCGTGGAGAGAAGGCTTGGAATGTTTTCTGTATAAGCATGAGGTTCTGACTTTAGGTTCTAGCATATATATATATATTTTAACACATATATATGTTTTTATTATATATATATATATATATATAATAAAAACAAACAAAACAGGTTTGGTACACCAGTGCTACAGGTTGAGAGTTGAGGGTAGGTGACAGAGAATCATTGCTGTAATAGTACGTTTCTATGCTGTGATAAGCACTATGATCAAAAGCAACTAAGGTAGCAAAGGTTTTACTTCACCTCACCACTGTAGTCCATTATCAGCAAAGTCAGGCCAGGAACTCCAGGCAAAAGTCGGGAAGTCATGGAAAAATTCTTCTCACATACTCCCTATAGCTTGTTCAGCCAACTTTCTTAAACAATCCAGGACCACCTACCAAGGGGTGTCAAGGCCCACAGTCCGCTGTACCCTCCACATTAATCATTAATCAAAAGAGCATCTTACCGCATGGCTGACAACCCAATTTGACGAAGGCATTTTCTCAATTGAAGTTTTCTTTTCATGGATACTTCCAGCTGTGTCAAGTGGACAGAAAACTAGGACTTATTGGCCACCAGTCTAGGTTCAGGTTTAGTGAGAGGACAGGTGTCAACAAAATAGAATAGATAGAATAGCCTTCTCCAGTCTGCATGGACACACAAAGTGCACATATCTGCACACACACATGCATGACTACTTCACCCATACATATACACAGCATTAATCAAGCACTCAGGCAATGAGACATAGATGTAGTTAGAATAGCACCAAAATGTGTAAGCAATTATGTGCATTAAGCCCAGAGTGACCTCGGCAAATAATTTCATGCTAGTATTCCTTTGAAAGAGTCCTAATGGAACATATACATACTAATTGGATATATTTTTTGAGGGCTTGGCAGTCCAAACCGTATTAAGCACATAAAGTTTGATCCTGAGGAAAGCTGTTAACACCTAATTTGAAGATTAGTTTTGTAAATTTTACAAATTAAAACTTTTTCATCTTTGCTTTACACTGAGTTTGAAGGTTAAAAACCCTAGAGCAAGAAATCTACGATAGAAGAAAGGCGTGATTTTTTAAAGAACTAAAATCATATCAAAATGATTTAATATCAGTATTTCTTTCCAAGCAAATATTTTCATCTTGAAGATGCTATAATCTAAAAAAAAAAAAGATTGCAATAGTGGTTGTGTGTGTTTTCGGTCTACCAAATGCAAGGTAAGATTATGAAAGCTTTTTCTGCCTCTTAGATGTTTGCTTAAGTTTGCAGAGGTGTTGGAATGGGAAATTAGAGAGAGACAAGAAAGCATAAAAGCATGAGAATGAATGAGAATATTAGCAATCACATACCAGAGGCCAGGCTTTTTTTTTTTCTTAAAAAGAAAAATGTCTGTCATCCAAGTTTCAAGCAAAATCCATTAGCAATTCCTCCAGGAGGGGGTTGAGAAAGACCTTTGATTGCTTTGTAAAGCTTGCACTTTGTGTCTGCCCGACTCTTAGACGCATACATTGTGTCAGTAGGAAGTTCTCTTCTGAGGATGAGAAATGGAGTCGCTCTAAGCCGGCACCAGGTGAGTAGAAAACTAGAAACCATAAGGGTGTGAAGTAAAAGGAAGGGCTGGGAGGCAGCTCAGAGGGTTAAGCATTTGCCTCACTAGTGTTACAACTGGAATTGGGATCCTTAGCATCTATACAGATGCCAGGTGGGTGACAACTCCTAATCCTGCGTGTAAAAGACAAAGAAAGCAGAAGCTGAAACACAAACCAACAAATAAGTAGCTCTGGGTTCAAATGAGAGACCCTGCTTCAGCTTCTAAGAATCAGCATGTGTATAGTGGAGGATCGCAAATTTGATCATCAATAGGAGGAATGGACCTCGGCCTTGTGAAGGTTTTGTGCCCTAGTGTAGGGGAATGCCAGGGCCAATAAGTGGGAGATGGTGGGGTGGCAGGCATGGAGAGGGGGAAGGCAACAGGGATTTGTTCTTGTTGGTTTTGTTTGTTTGTTTGTTTTTTGGAGGGGAAACTGGGAAAGGAGAAATTTACATGTAAATAAAGAAAATATCTAATAAAAAAAAAGAATTAGGGTAATTATATAAGACACCTTATATAATAATCTGATCCTGCATGTACTTACATGTCCACACAAACATGCAGGCGCGCATGCGCACGTTTGCACACACACACACACACACACACACACACAGAGTCACATGCACACAAGACATATCTACATCAATATCAACAACATATCTCTCCATGCTTGTGCATAGAGAGAGCACACTGGACAATATCTTTTATTCAGGTGTGCGTTTTAAAGAGCAAACCCAGAACTCAGGTCCAGGCTCAGTATGTACATATGGATCCCATTCACAAATAATGTAAGTAGCAAGGGAAAAAATGATACTCAGACCAGTTACTTGGTGAAAAAAGGTTCAGGAGGTTCCTGGGAGATCTAAGTCCCCCAAACAGGTACTTTTCAGCAGTGACCCACCTGGAATAGAAACCCTTCTAAGAGGGCAGGGAATAAATGCACACGGCTCAGAATGCACACGGCTGCCTGCCAGTTTCTGAGTGGGAGGCAAGGACATTGCTGGGATTTTGGCTTGGGGATGAGAGTGAGGGGGTATTTAGTGATTGCTCAACAGGAGAATCTTCCTGCCAATCTGCACACACTGAAACCATGCTTACAGTGGTTAACAGTGAGATGCACAGGAAAAGAAAACTTCTGAACTTAGACCTCAGGAGAGGTAGGAAGAAGAGACACACAAAGGTGATGCAATTTCAGGATACTAGCCTTCTCCATCCACAAGGCTCAGGAAGGGTGCATCTTCTCTACTCCCAGTAGCTTACTATCTAAGCTTTCTGGTATTAGAAGATAGGTCTTTTGGAGACACTGATTGGTGGGTCAACCTGAGAATTTGCTGGATCTCTGGTATGGAGCATGTACCTTTCTTATTGCTGTGACAAAATGCCTTACAAAGGCAACTTAAGGAAAGAAGGGTTTATTTATTCTTCTTTTTGCTTTGTTTGTCTGGTGTCTGTCTTTCTCTCTGTCTGTCTCCCATCTGTGAATCTGTCGATCTACATCATCCATCTTCTCTATCTAATATCTGTCTATCTATCTGTCTGTCTGTTGGTCTATTTACTATCTTCTGCTATCTGTCAACTGATCTGTCTGTTGATCTGTTAATTTATCTCATCTATCTATTTATATCTCTCATGTGTCTATCTATCATTTATCTCTGTGTGTGTCTCTGTGTGCATGTTACACGTACATGGGTGCCTATGGAGGCCAGAAGAAATTATTGGGTTCCTTAGAATTGGAGTTACAGGTTAGGTGGTTGAAAGCCTTCTGGTGGGAGGGCTGGAAACCGAACTGAGTTGCTCTGGGAAAGTTGCAGGTGCTTTTAATAAATGATTCACGTCTTCATCTCCAATAGAGCTTATTTTGACTCTCTGTCCAAGATCACACTCCATCATGTCCCAGAAGTTATGGAAGTAGGAGCATGAGGCAGCTGGTCTCATTGCACCGAATCAGAAAGCAGAGATGAATCGTAGTGCTCAGCTCACTCTTCCCTTTTTAATCAGTCCAGAACCCCAGCCCATGGGATCTTGTTGCCCATATTTAGGTTGAGTCCTCCCACCTTAATGATTTAAGTTTACTAACTCCAGCAGGAACAAAGCCAGAGGTTTGCCTCTGAGATGATTTTAGATGCTCTCAAATTGACTTTCAGTACTATCAATGAACGCATGCCTCTCTGAACTACTAAGGACTCATGTGCCCATAGGAAAAACACAGTCCATCATCTAGAGAGTTTGTGATGAAGTGTAATGCCTAATGCCCTTTCTAACCTGGCAGTCTCTCCAGGAACATCCTCCATACCAGTATCTGAGAAGAAATATTTCTGTCCATCTTAATCTAGTTGGAGCAGATCTTCTTTTAAAAAATGTGTAAATGATACTATCCTTAAAGAATTGCACACCAACTAGAAAATGTGGACATGCTCTGAGAGATATCGCAAAAGAGAGACTGGTCATGAATCAAGCAGTGTTCCCATATAAAACAGAATTTAAATTATCTTTAAATTGTGTTTAAATGAATTATATGTATTTTGTCAGAGTAGAAAACAGAGAGATTTGGCTGCTCTGTGAACATCCCTTCAAAACTCACGCTGGTATTAATTCCCACTGTGACGTATATAGAGGGCTAAAACGTAATCCAGTTATGGATTACATTCTAAGAGGAACTACGGAGAACTATGAAAAAAAAAAAGCAAGAATGTGAGAATCTCAGAATAGAACTCAGTTGGTAGAGTTTTGCCTAATGTGCATGATGTCTGGGGTTTTATATTTAACATCATATACAGCATGGGTAGTGAGTCATACTTGTAATCTAAGTCAGTGGGAATTAGAAACAGAAGGGTTACATGCTAAACATCATTCCTGGCTATCTTGTGAGTTTGAGGCCAGCCTGGGATACATGAGCTCCTGTCTCAATCTCCTCTTCAAAACAGTAATTGAGGCCATAAGGTCTGGGACTATCAAGCAATGGGAACTGTGGTTTTATAGAGAGGAGTGGTCAGGCCTAGGAGGCTTTATGTTATCATGTGACACCCTGTACAAGGCTGTGACTCTGCAGAGATGCAACCAGAAAAGAAAAAGAAAATCTTTCAACTGAGGCTGCTTGACTTCAGACTTTCCAGATGTCAGAACTGTGAAACAACTTACACTCCATTATTTATTTCAACATAAAATGGAGTCAACAACTTTTAAAAGAATTTCCTCTCTTGCTGTTGGTATTTGGCCAAGTTAGGAACTGGTGCTATGAATAAAAAGAATTCATGTTTATAGATGCTAAAGAGGTTAATTAAATGTCAGTACTCTTGAATGAAGTCTCAGTATGGAGAGAAGAGTGTTCATGTATTTTAAAAGTCATGATATTATCAGTTCTAAAATAAAAAAATTATACAGAATTAGTATCCATCTGTTGTCTCATGGAAAAGAAGCCCAACTGAACCCAGGAATTCAGGGCCTACAGTATTTATAAGAGATCTCTCTCTTAAATATAACACATAGATGGACAGAGATTAACCTCAACACCTGGATATGAGAGCCAAGTCATGTAATTCTCTTGTAGTTTTCAGGTATAACTGTATTTGGATTTATTTTTACAAAATTGACCTGAACAGCATAGGCATAGATAGGTCCACTAGAATATTTTAAAATTCTAATTAATTGGCATTGATCTTCTCAATTAAACGTGTTCTTTGGTCTCCCTCCTGCCTGCATGTTTCTCCCTTCTCCCCACAGATCCCTTTTCTACATTTACCCCTGGTTAAGATCAGTCGGTCACAAAAGTAATATCAGCATAATTATATGTTTTTCAATGTCTGATACTGATAATGCTAAAGCTAGCCCAGACAGTGTGCCAACACATCTAGCAAGTGGTCTTATTTTAAAGGAAATTATGTAGCTTGAGACTGTATGGAAATGAGACACTAAAACTCCAAATCACAGAAGACTGCATTAAAGAAAAGTGGAAACCCCTGTAAACACTGTGTTTGTAGCAGAGTGAAAACTTTGATCTGCAAGAGAGGAAAACGAGAGGAGGTAGATAGAAGGCATTTACAGACATTGAATTAACAGCTGAAAAAGAAATAATGATGGAGAAGTAAAAGTTAATGAGGTGAGGGAAATTGGACTTTATTGATTAACAAACTAACTAAGCAGGTAACTAACCATGAATCTATTTGGAATCAAGAACCTAAATAGGTTTCCAAGGAGTATTTGTCAATAATGTGAATTTATTAAAATGAAAGGGAATGTAGCTCACAAAGATTCAGCCTTACCTTATAAAAGTATGCTATGACTGCTTGTGCTACGCACACCTTTGTCTCTAATGGTGCTTAATCAAAAGTGCATTTGATTCTTTTTCTATCTTGGGGTAAACTGAGTTTCATAATATCGTCCCTGTTCATAGCAGTTGCCCCTGGGATATAAGTGTTTCTCAGAGACTCACATGAACACAGTTCTTCAGCCCAAGTGAGTATATGAGGCTATAGGTTAAACAGGATTCCATTGCTAGATTGCTAGATGATGAAGCGTAACAAGAAAACATATTAAAAATGTCATGGCTTTGTTTTTAAAATATCACATTATTAAATGAGACATTTTTGTGAATGAGTAAATATTAACTTTTACTTCTCTGTCATTATTTCTTTTTCAAGTATTAGTTTGATGCCTATAAATGCCTTCTATCTACCTCTTATTTTTTTTTTTTTTTCCTTTCTTGCAAGTCAAAAATCTTCACTGTACAACAAATACAATGTTTAGGCAGGTTTCAAGTTTTCTCTGATGCAGTCTCCGGTGACTTGGAGTTTTAGTGTCTGATTTCCATACATTTGAGTTTTTCACATTAAATTAAATTTTATAATGGTTTTAGAAAACTCTACCTGTTGTTGCCATTGTCCTTGGTTACTCTCCAGGACTAGATGGACCTGTGTGCTGTGGGCACCGCACCCTTTGGCTGCAAGACATATAGAGGCCAAGCTGGAACAGTGCTAAAAGCTTCCTCCCTATTGACTGTCTTTTGAGAGGTCAGTGAGAAGGAAAAACAGGTACAAGAAAAAGAGACTTAAAATAGTACAGACTTTTGTCAGAGTCCACTATCCATCTGGGGTAGCTACATGTCGGAAACGGGGAACCGTTTTCTTTCTGGTCCTCAGCTAACATTGCTAATGATAACCAGTGAGTACAAAGAATAGTGTTAAGTGATCCATCAACCTCTCTTATGGCCAAACATTACTAGTGGTCTTTGGGAGGCAGTAGTGGGAATCTAGGAAAACGAGGTATTTTAGTTCTTGAAAGCTAATTATGTGGTTTTGGTAAACTGCCAGAACTTTTCAAAATGACACTTTGCAAAGTAATGTGGCATAGAACTAAGACCATTCATGACGATAGAAGGTGCTGTGTGGGGTTCTATTGGAGAAGAATCATTGACACTCTTACTCAGCTGAGAACCCTGGAAGCTACAATATGTCAGACTGGTATAATAGTGGCACAACTGTCATAGGAGTGACAAACCACTTTATTATTCAGTGTTAGGCCTACTCCACAGGATGAATTTATGTCTACCACCATAACCCTGCTCAAAAGGCATGGCTGGGGAGGTCATATGACCTAGATAAGAGCTTATTACTAATCTCTTGGTCACCTGGTTGATGACATATTACCAGGCATATACTGTAAAGTTTCATATGCCTCATTCAATAGCATCCCAGGAAATATGATTTCTATTTAAGAAATAGATACCCAAGCCTATGTCCTTCCAAGTCAATTAAATACACAAAGGGGTAATCTAGTCTGTTCTCCATGAGAGTTGGTCTCTCTTCACTATTCATTTCTTTCAATATAACAATGTGAACTTATATGCTCTTGTTTTTTGTTATGGTTTTTGTTGTTGATGGTGGTGGTGATAGTGGAGGAGGTGGTGGTGGTGGTGGAGGTGATGGTAGTGGTGGAGGTGGTGATGGTGATGGTGATGGTGGTGGTGTAGGTGGTGTAGGTGGTGGTAGTGGTGGACGTGGTGATGGTGATGGTGTAGGTGGTGTAGGTGGTGTAGGTGGTGGTGGTGGTGGTGATGGTGGAGGTGGTGGTGGAGGAGGTGATGGTGATGGTAATGGTGGTGGTGTAGGTGGTGGTGATGGTGGAGGTGGTGGTGGAGGATGTGGTGGTGGTAGAGGTGGTGGGTATGCAGGTACATGTAGAGGCCAGAAAATCAAATCATATTTCTTCTTTCATCTTTTTTTTTTTTTTTTTGAGATACAATCTCAAAGTCAATGAGAAACTCACCAATATTTCTTGTCTGCCTATGTAGCAAACTCTAGGGGTCCTCTAGTTTCCACCTCCCCAGCAGTCGGCTAAGCCCTGGGATACAGGTGTGCACCTGCCATCAGCTTTTTAATGTGGGCTTTGGGGAGCGAACTCAGGTCCTCATGCTTATACAAGTACTTGACCAGCAGATCCATCTCCCTAGCACCACCCTTGGTCTCCATTTGGGTTTACAGCACGTGGGTACTTTGTTTACTTTCAGGCCAATTATGCTCCAGCTTAAATAAAATATTTTAGAACATTAAAAAGAAAGACAAAAAGATTAGTAATCAATAAAACATGAAGTTTTGTCAGTAAGTAAAATAGATGCTATATCTGGAAATACTTCATTCACTTCATGCACTGAATGGTCACTGCACTGATTAAGCATCAAGAACACTTGTTTTACAAGAAGAATAAATGTTATTTATTTCTTGCTCCATTATCAGGTAAAAATG
>JADRCD010053538.1:0-10573 GCA_019843815.1 Montemys delectorum | reverse complement strand
GGATGTCTCCAACTCTCAAAATATTCCTCAAGCTTATATGAAATTAAGCTCTAAGGATGAACTCTAGCCAATTGTAACACAAAGTGAAACTCAGTCATACTATTCAGACTTTGAGCTAAATACTCCATTATGCCAGAGCCTCTGTCTGTTATGCTCTGTACCACATTATAGTCTTCACATGTCCTGAAGCATTATTTTAAAGTCATAAAATGAATTCATAAATAACCAAAACTGGTATGCATAGGATCTTTATAATTTACAAAGCATATGTTGTTCTAACAATTGATTCTGACATAAATACTATAATTATGAATGTCATTTAATAAGGCTGGAAAAATCAAAAATATGTAAAATATTTAAATTTCCAGAAGTTACACTGATACTGAATAAAATATAAAATTAACAAATGAAGGTCAATACCTTAACCTGTATTTAGAAATCTATACACACTTATCACTGGCTATTAAGGAAGTTTACTTATCCTCATAACTCTTCTGGCATATCACCTTCTGTCATGAATTTTTGTTTTGCCTAGCCTTCTAAAATATGTCTAAGATATGTCAAACCAACATCCTTTGAATTATCTCCCCACATTCATTATTACTGATATGTTTTCAAATTTCTACATATTCTTTGTTTACTAATATTTCTGCTATACCACACTGGAAATTTTCAACAGTAAAAACATCATGTTACCAAAACTTCTTTTCAATCAAATGCAGCTCCAATAGTCGGGTTATGCTGGCTTCCCAATGTTAACACATTGGAGGAAAAAAAAAAACTTATAAAAGAAAGCACCAATGACATGGTCCTATGTAAACTTATCACAGCAACAATAAATATTTAATATATGGAAATTTCTAATAATGGAAACCAATACTGTTACAAGGAAGGGCACAGTCATATGTAATGCATAGCCGTAATTAGGATACATTTGCATATGTACCTTGGGGAACTTTTCTCAAGGAATTAAATTTGCATTCTGACCCAGAATATACATGCAGAGAGATACAGAAAGGGAAAAAATGGAGGAGGGATCTTTTCAAGTTCAGTTGTATTAGCATCTGGAAACTCTCTAGCAATCAGTTTTCCCACACACTAAGGGACATTTAAGGTTGTGGCAAGGAACAGTGTTCTACTTGCCATTCTGGGAGGTCAGAAAGCACCCTAGACCACCAAGCTCAGAAGAAACTACCTTGGTGCTGATATTTCAGGGACAAAAATCTAATCTAAGTTGCCTTAAGGGTTAGCAGTTCTCCTAGAAAGCTTAAACAAAGCTTCCAGGTTCTAAACATCTTCCACTTGAGAATTTATCTTGGGGCTAACAACCTGTTTCTGGGAAAAACCTCTGAGATGGGCGACAGCTATAAGCATAGAAGGCCCACCAGATACAGGTGGGAAGAAAGGTAACCAAACACACAAGTCAGTGCAACACCACTCAGGAGTGCTGGCAAGATTATTACGCCTTCCAGAATTATTATTGAAAATCAGGGTTCAGGACATAATGGAAGGCCTCATCTTCAGCACTGGATTATCTTCCTTCTATGTTGTGAGGATGAGAACACTCTGACAAAGTTAAGAGTCGATAGGGATTGGAGAATTCCACGGTGTACCACCAGAGAACATTAAAACAAAAGAATAGAGAAATGGCTTAGGCAGTAAAGAATTTAGCACACAAGCATGAGTTTGATCCTTAGATCCCAGGTTGAATAACATCTAGCAATAACAATAAAACAGAGACCAGTGGTTCATGCCTATAAACCCAATGCTGGAGAGACAGAGACAGGAGGTCTTTGGAATTTACTGGCTAAGCAGCCTAGTTGGATCCATGAACCCCAGGGTCAGTGAAAGACTCTATCTCAAAAAATATGATGGAGAACTATTGAGGAAGATGCCCAATGTATATTTCTAACCTCCACATGTGCCTGCATACTGCACACATGTACGTATGAATCCTTCACCACAAAAATACAAGTAAACAAATATGCATAAAATCTAACAAAGAGAGAGCGAAATAAAGACAGAGAGACAGAGGCAGAGAAACCTGAGAATGAGAAAGAGAAAAGCAAGTCAAAGAATCAGAAACCAGAATGAGGTACCATCTTCCTGCAAGGATAGGAAAGAGCAGTAAGTGAAAAAGTCAGAGGGTAAAAATTCTCACTCTGAAATTGGCCCAAACACAACTTTAAATAATCTTGATGTTTCAGAGTTTTACCTTGCATTCTTTCACCATCTTTTTATTGAACCATGATACATGACAGAGAGCAAAGCAGCAAGTAGCTGTCGCTTCCTAGTGATGAAAGAGGAGTGGATCATTCACCAGCTGGTCACCCCAGGGATGATGCAGAACATACTGGACAAACCACCCCCAGTACTAGAGACACATGTCACAGGTCAAGGCCAGGAAGTCCCTGTCAAAGTTATTGCTTATTGCATATCTCTCTACTGAAATTAATCATTGGAAGCTACACCTCTGCTTGGAGAAGAACATCTGGCAGGAGCTACTAGAAGAACAGGGACTGTTAGTTTGGTTCTGGGAAAAGTAATTGAGAACACTGCAAAAACCCTCTTCATGAGGCCCTGCTCAAAGAGCAGGCAGCTTCTATTTCAGAAATGTCTTGCTCAATTTGCTTTACCTTATAATACCTTTAGGCAAAGAGGAGTTATCCCCTATCTGAAGAGAGGCTGGACATCACTGCCTTTGCTTTCTTAATGCACAGCAAGAATAAGTGTTTGTATCCTAGAAAATAACTAAACACAGCCTAACCCAATAGCCCAGTGCAAAGAGAAGAGGGAGAATGTTCTATGCATGACCAGGTGTGAGCAGTAAGATCAGAATGAGCAGGTTTTCTCGTTGTTTGGTAAACATCTCTCCTGTAAGCTATAAGACTACAGTTGGTTGTATCTAACTGCACGACATTGAATCTGGACTTCATAAAAGTAGCTGGTCTTGTGGTCATTGTCTTTCTTCCTGTTCTTAAAGATCAATCAGTAGAGCTAGAGATATGGGCCAAAGGTAGAATAGGAGCCCCTGTTTAGATCCCCTGGATTATTTTTAGAAATAATCAACATTTTTTTTTCAATTCAGATGTTCATAACTTTTTACTCTCAGGTTTTAGCCAGACTGATCTTCTTGATGTATCTTAAATAAATGACTTAAATCCTTTATACCTTTGTTCCTATTCTTCGAGGCCTGAACTTTGGTGAATTTTCCAGAGAATGATGAACTTTGTCTCTGTCATTCCCAAAGTGTAAGAAACTCTGAAGCCAGTGCTCAAATCTGTCACCAATGACCACATATTTTAGTTTGCTTGCTTGTTCTGTGGTGCTAGAAATGAAACCTAGGGAGTGACACAAAGTCTTGCCCACTTAGTATCTGCATCAGCCCAGTGAGAAACATTTTTATAAAGTAAGAAATATGAACAAACAACTTACTTGAAATATATTTTATGTGTAAGAATGAGAGCCAGGATTTATTCCATATGAAAACTATCAGCATAATGCTAAGAAATTATTTTAATATGTACTTTCAAATGTGAAAATCAATGACACTTCTCTTTAGAAAATGTAATGTAGAGACTTTTAAAGTAAGATGAGAGCTATTTCATTAAGACATATTCTTTCTCAGCTCAGCAAGGTGACTGATTCAAGTCAAATAGTCATATGGTATTCTGGTTACATCCCTGGATTTTCTTTTGAAAGAAAGTTATTCGTCCCCTCATCTCTCCCTGTAGGAGTTAATAAAACTTTAGAAAGAGGCTATTGAGATCAACCTTTCCTTGCATGGGCAGGGAAATCATGCATTCCTTGACATTTCTTAGTGATCACTGATTAGAGATATTAGGCATAAGCCTTACTATAGATCACCCTGGGTAGTCATTCTACTATGCTAATGTGCTCAATAAAATTGAGACTATCTATGCACCGTTGTTGTATTTTAAAAGTCCCCTTTCATATCTTTAGATATTTGAAAGGAAAATACCTGAAGAAAGATGTGTGGACTCTCTGTGCAACACACTTTCTACATGAATTATAAAATATATGTGATAGGACCAAACAGTAATGCTATACATAAAATAACTGACATGTTCAGTCACATGATGCTTATTTAAATTGGAAAATGGACACCGAAGATTATCAAATATATACTTACTATGCAGAATTACAGATTTTTTTAACTTGTTCGTTACTCAAATTTAAAACTGAATTTGCAGAATTTTATAATAAAAACACATTTATTTTAATATATGAATTCAAATTATAGCATCGTGGAATATTTAAATAACTATGAAAATGGGTTTATATTTTAAATTAAAATAAAATAATTTTATGTAAATTCCCTCCTTCCCTCTAATACATGCTCCCTGTTTCTAAATTTATGGCACCTTTACCTTTAATATATAATATATACTATGAATAAAGACATAACTAAAACTTAGAGTTAATTTTGTGTTACTTACGTGCACATATTTTTAAGACTGCCATTGATACTGGATAATCAAATAGGGGACTTATCTCTAGTTCTTTTTTCTAGCAATTGTTGGATGCTTATAACTCTTTGGTTACATATAAGGCCCCATAGGATTTTTTCCCATCTATTTTGCCAAGTCAAATGGTATTGGTCTTTTATTCAGGTCTTATTGTGGCAGCCATACCCTTAAATTTTATAGTGAAGCTTCCATGTCATATCTAAAAGATACAATTTTGTAGAAGACTCCCTGGTCCTTTGTCTCTATTAATTTCTATATCCCTCTTCTGTGATGTTCCATGGACCTTATAGGTAGGTTTATCAGTTTTATCAGTTGAGGCTGAGCATCCCAAAGTCCATTAATTTTCTGCATTTGACCACTTGTGATGTTCTATAATGGTCTCCATCTCATGCAAAAGAATCTTCTTCGATGAGGAGTCCGAGCTGCATTTGTGAGTTCAAGGGTATTTACAACACAGTTAGGAGCTTAGTAAAACAGGCAGCACTCAGTTCTCTAAGATTCATGACCTCACTAGCCAAAAGTAATTGGCTAAGTTTCCGATACTAGCCATTATTTTCCACCCACAGAGTGGACATTAGGTCACGTTAGAGAGTGCTGGTTATCACCAAGACATGATTGTCCTACTGGCCCTTGTGGTTTATAGTTGACAGAGCCAGGTAGCACTATTTATTCTTTTGCTTCCTTACAAGGTAAGTTATTACCATCTGCTACTATGAAAGAGAGACCTCAGGGAGGAGGCCTTCAGGTCAGATCCAGCCCAAATTGCTATATGTGAAGTTTCTAATTTCTTCACAAATAGGAAACTGCATTCAACTTCTGGGAGGAAGGCCAGGGCCAGTATATTGTTTTGGGTATCTCTGAGACTCTCCTAAAGAACTAAAAGCAAGGTTTCCCACATCTTTTTTTTTTTTTTGAGTTTTATTACATTGTATATAGTTCTTGAGAAAAGCACTAGCACCCCCAAGTAACATAACTTCATTTAATGTATATGCATATCTATACTGTAATTACCTATATACTTATATGTACTACATATAACTTTAGGTAAAATATAATTGATATGATTTGTTCACATAATAAATGCAATTTATAACAAGCCCACAAACAATAGTCAATATTAAGCTAAACAGAAAGAAACTCAAAGTGTTTTTTACCAAAATCAGGAACAAGGAAAGGATGTTCACTCTCAAAATACCTATTCAGTACAGTACCTGAAGTCTTAGGTAGAACAATAAGACAATTGAAAAGTACTAAGGGGATGCAAATATCAATGGAAGAAGTTAAAACACTTTTCTTTGTGGATATGATTTTATATATAAAAGATCCTAAAGACTTCACCAAGCAATTTCTACAGCTAACAAGCACTTTCAACAAAGTATCTAGATCCAAAAGTAAGACAAATAAATCAATATTCTATATACAAATGACAAGCCTACTAATAAAGACATTAAAGAAATAGTGCCTTTCGCAGTAGCCTCAAATAATAATCTTGGGCTAACTCTAGTCAAACAAGTGAAAAACTTGCATAATAAAAACTTATTGGAGAAGATACAAGAAAATGGAAAAATCTCTCGTGTTCATGGGTCAGTAGGATTAATATAGTGAAAATAATCAACCTACTAAAAAGCAATGTAGTTAATGCAATCCTTTATGACTGTTTCAAACATCCTTAGTTCAACTTATTCCTCCTCTCTCCTTCTGCCTCTGTATTGTCCTTCTTCCTCCCTCCCCAATTCAATCTCTGCCCATATTGTTGCTATTTCCTCCTTCAAATAACATGTATTCTACTATTCACATGTATATAACCTTTTTATCTTCCTGCTGTGAAGGGAACTTCAGGGACACACTTTTGATGAGTTGTAACCCATGCTGGAATGAGCTTCTGGCCCATGTAGCTGTTCTTGAGCTGTTCTTGCTCCTGTAAGTAGCTCCTTACCTATATCTTATAAGTAACCCCAGTAAACTTACTAGCTCACAAGGTTAAACTTGGTTGCATAAGTTCTTTTCTTGCTCCTTCATCTGTACCACATCTTGGATATAGATAGAAAAGTCATGCAACAAGCCATTGTTCCCTGTTCCTCCATAGTGTGATGATATAAATGTGTATTGTCCACTCCGAGACCTCCCCATGTGTTAAGCTTTGAAATAAGACCTCTAAACAAAAGTTAACCTACACCTTGGTATTCAGAATCAGATATGTTTCTGGAATAGATATCTTAATAAGCTCAATGAACATCAGAGGTCATCTTAATCTCATCACCATGGATTTTTCCAGACCCTGACTTTGAACATTGTCATTCCTGTACCCTTACTTCAATTGCAAGTTCTATGTCAATTAATATCAAGTCTTTCTTGTGTCTTCAAAGAGAGCATTCGGTTTAGCATCAGTCTTGTAAGCAATTTTACTATGTTTGCTTTCCAACCATTTCACAAATTGTTGAACTAAAACCAGGATCAAAACTCGGTTGTCCTAAATAAGACAAGTACTTGTCTTCAGGAAACCCCTGACTCTCTTGCCCACTTCTAATATGATGCCAAAAAAAAAATGTCTCCCACGAACTTTTACACACATCTAGTACCTCAGGAAGAATAGAAGGGTGCTGTTCTTTCTGGGAATTCTCAAGGGTGCAGTTGATGAGAGTTAGAAGCTATCTATATGGTAAGTGGAATACAATAAAATCTAGATCCAACTGACGGATATTGCAGTTGATTCTCTCTTGCATGTGTAATAAAGCTGGAATAAATTTATTTCCAACAAAGACAGTGTCGGTGTGATAATTTTCTCACAGGAAGAAATAATCAAGGAAAGGCAATCTGTTCTAAACTGTATCAGATGTCTTCTGTAATTAGATAATACTCTTCTTCAGAACCACTAAGGGTTTCTTGTGATAGCTGGTAGAAAACATCTAGAAAGGAGGCCAGTGTGAAAAAATAGAGAAGGAAGAAAGGATTCCATTTGAGATAAGAGAAGAATGTGGAGATGATATCAAAATGAATGAGCATGGAAGGAAGATGGACAGGAAATAATCACTAAAATGGGGAAAGGTGTGTATAATTTTGCCTGATTCCTGAAATAGGAAGAAATTTTAACAAGAGAAATGAAGATCTGATGTAATTCACCTGCTATAAAGAAGGGGGAAGGCAGCTGCTGTCTGAGTAAACAGCAGAGGACTGATCCATAATCTAACGTGGGAGCAGCATCCTGCTGAGAATTAAAGAGGAGCAGCTATCATTTACTGGACATGTGTTGTGTGCCAGGCACAGAGCCGAACACCTTAAATATAGGAACTCATTTAATCCTCCTCACAACTAGAGGAGGAAAGGAAGCCAAAGAAAAATGAAAGTGTGGTTGGAGGAAGAAAACATTTCCTGGTAGCAATCATTATTGACTCTGTGAGCCTGGAAAGTGTGCAGTAGTAACTGATCATCTTCAATCCCCATGTTTTGTGTTCTAAAACAAAATACATCAAAGTGAAGAATGTCAGCAAGATTCACTGGGAAATCTGGATTTGTCTGATGGTCTGGAAAAAATCAAATGGGATGATAAGGAAGACTGTGACAAAGGCCTTCATTGTTGTTGACACACTAACTGCTTTAGCCTTTTGTTCAACAAAATAAAAGGTATCTAACCAAAGTGATTCACACATACATGTATATAATTGTGTGTACACATATAAAAAATGTAAAGGTATAATCAGATCCTCAAAAAAGGTACCTATTGAATTTTCTGCTTGTGTTAATTTAGGAAAATGAATTTAATAGCAGTACTAATATTAAAAATGAAAGATGAGATATAAAATATAAAGACAGCCATAAAAACAAAACAAAGAGATATATGAATCACCATTTCTTAGGGATTTTTTTAGTTTCCCTTGAAACTAAAATACACAAGAAATGCACAAAAGAAATGTTTTAAAACTCAAGTCTTACTAAAAAATAAAGAACAAAATAAATGTCTAGCCACTTCATAAAAGGTGTCTGTTCTCTTTATTTCCAATCTATGAAAAATTTCTCTCTGCTCTCTCAGCAGTATTTTTGCCTCTTTAAATTTCTAGACTTCATTCTGAAGCTGTTTTATGATTGTTTTCAAAGACTTGTGGAAGTATAATATTGGAGAGTGTGTTCCTGTATGTGTGTGTGTGTGCGTGCACACACACACACACACACACACACACACACACACACAAGTGCATCCATGTGTGTTTTTAACAGTAAGAATAAGAAACTACCTTTCCGTTTGGGTTAGAATGGAGATGAAATGAGGAATGGCCGCCACCAAGCAGAAAATGCGCTCACTTTATGTGTGCCAGTTAATTACGACACTTCAGAGGCGCTTTCGAAAGGATAAGGCAAGCTGCATAAATTTAGCTGTAATCCAGGCAGGCAAAACTAATTTGCAGGGGATGGCCTTATCTAGCCGCTGCAGCTTTCTCAGAAAATTAACCTTGGATATTTGGGCCCAATTCAGAAAGTGTTTGATTTTTTTTTCCTTTCCCTGCTCAGCATAAGAGAATTTTTGAATTCAGTACAATACCTGACTTTTAAGAGGCACGGTGAATGCTGTAGGCAGTTCAGAGTTATTACTGACAAGCAAAAATCTATTTTATATATACATATAGATGATTGTCCTTCATGCCCATTATCCAGCCTTCTTATATGTGCATCAGAGGGTTTATCAGTGTAGGTATAGGGGCTTCTCGCATTAAGAGAAGGATGCAACTCATTTTTAATGTACTTAGAAAAATTCATCAAAGTTCATTTCAGAATAAGTCATGCATATTGACTTGTTCATTCCAGTGGAAATGAAGAAATCCCCCATAAAAATAGAAGTGTAATGAAGTGTTGGAGCCAAGTCTCCCCTGTCATTGCAATTATCACTGATTCAGACCCTTGATGGACCACTATTAATTAAGCACACACAGCACTGTTAAAAGTTTACCTTATTTTTTTTATCATGTAGCCAATTACTGCACCAACATTTATTGAAATCTGTATGCTTTTCATATGTAATCTCACTTAATCCTCATACTAACTCTCTTTGTATTTGAATAGTTTTCCCAGGATAGGAGGCAAAAATTCATATGTCGTAGTTTCCAATCCATCTTAAGAATTCTACATATAATAACAGGACATGGACATGAGCATATTCCTACTGCATGAATAGTTAAGACTTGGAGTTTCTTTCCAAAACTATTTACGATGTTCTTATACTTCTATACTTAGAATACTAAAATAACCTGTGGCCATTTTCTTAAACTTATACTGCCAGATGAACTTTTTTTATCAATCAGCATTCAAAGTAAATCCATAACAAGCCCCAGAAGACCATACATACCAGAGGAGATAGGATTTAAGGAAATGGTTTTGTAATGGTCTATCTACAATAGAATTACTGTTGCACTCATTTCAAATCACAGGAGTTACTTATTTTAAAGTGCCATGAACTCAATTGGCAATAATTGTTCTTCAGGATGTTACAATTATGTAGGAAGGAATATATTTATAATAATAAAAGAGGCATTTTAAAATAGAGATTGCACACAGAATCATGAAATGTGAAGCAATGGCTCCCATTTGGTTCTAAATTTTCTTCATGCTTGCTCAATAGCCAGGGCTAAATGTTATGAGTATTTATAGTTACACCCTAGGGTAGAAGAGTAGTGAGTTACTTATCATAAAGAATCATGCATAATACATAATGACTTAAACTATATTTTTATGAGAACAGAACAATTGAAGTAACTTTGGCTGAAACAAGAAATAACTCATTTTAAACAAAACTTCACATATAAACTCCTTCATAAAGATTTAGCAGACAAAAGCACACAAACCATTGTTATATGACTACTAACATAAAATATATTTTTAGGAATGCTGGGAATAAATAATACTGAGACTAAGCTTGAAGATCACCAGGAGCAAAGGCATCAGTGAAGATGCCAGAGCATTACATATTTGGATCTATAGATAATATTTACAACCTAACTAAATAAATAGCACACACCTTTGTAAGTTCAAGTGGATTCAGAAACCCTGGTACTCTCATACCTGAGGACAGTAGGAGTTTTACTTACTCTTGACCA
>JADRCD010053527.1:0-12506 GCA_019843815.1 Montemys delectorum | reverse complement strand
AAAAAATAAATCATCCATGCTTAAATTCGAGGGGGAAAGATAGCTTAAGACAAATTTAAAATTGCTTTAACACTAGAAAGTATTGCAGATTCATGTCACTGTGCCCATCTTTGTTATTAATATCTGTCCTTTCCAAATCTTCTAAAATGTAGGTAACCAGAGTCATCCCAGATAACCCTGTTCTTCTTCTGACATCTTCCAATGGCAGCTCGATGCCTTTACAGTCTATCACTGTAGCTCCCAGTCTCTAGAGGTCAAGCTGTGCAGCTTTACTTACCCTTCTTCCCTAAATAACACATACTGTACCTTCTTAAACTTAGTGCAAGGTGTGTTTTGGATATAGAATGTATATCTATCCTTTCCATATGTCCACCCTTGAATGTTGAAATTGAATTTTTAAATGTTCATAGAAATTCAGCTTTAAAGCCCATTCCTTCAAACTGTCAATCTATTGAGCCTCAACTAATTCTTTCCACTTTTGGTGACATTGTACCTCCACCCAACATGACCGTTTTTTATGTTCTTAAGCATAGATCTTTTGTATACACACAAGTATTTCTTATAAAACTATAAGCTCCTTGAAGGTGGATGTACCCTGATGGTCATCAACAGTGCTGTATAGTACTTAGTACAGTGACTTTTTCCAGAATTAAGTATTCAATAACCATACTGAAATGAATAAAACCTTAATTCAGCCTGATGTGATTAAGAAGCAAAACCATGAGGATTTATGAAAAATTCTATCTTTAACTACAGCTGTGTTGTTATAATTGCTGCATAATTGAAGAAAACTGAATGAATCTTTCAATCAAGCTTTGGAACTATGGTGACTATTCTGAGTTGGAATGACCATAGTAAGGAAATAAGTAGAAAGGAACGAAGCAAGAGAGCAAATACACTGCACTCTAGTAACATGACACTCGCTGCAAACTAAAGACCTTTACAGCAAATCCAGCTGTACATAGTCAACCAATAAGTCACAAGGAGCTCTTTTTTTAAGAGCTCAGAATCTAGAAAGGGCAATAGTAAGCACACTAATGAAAACTAACCGGGAGACATGTTTTAAATGTCTTATTTCTAACTTGTACACTGGTCCATCTTGTAGCTAGGTTTGGATCTTCTCCCACTGTAGGGCTCAGTAGAGCTGATCCAACTTGATTTCCATGTCAGGCAAAAATCACAACTTCCAAGTACCTGACCACTGGCAATTGTTAAACACAGTAAATTCTTTCTTTTTCTAGAACTGCCTGCAACCCACACCCATACATTCAATGTCTTACATTCACAACTTTTTGTACCACATGTTTTGTTGAAATTAATACATCCCTACCAAATGCATACCAAAAGGACATTTTCCTTACTGCATGTCAGCTTTATTACACTGAATCCTCCATTTAACCTCCAAATTGTTTATTCCTCACAGAGACTTTTACTGTGAGATATTTATTCCATGGGGAATGGAGGAAGAAGGGCAAGTTCAGAAAGGGGTGGCATCCTTTTGGGAATGGATATTACTACAATTAATGACTGTAAACAGGAGCTCTTAGAGGCTGGATTTTCAAAGAACTTTGTACTCGCTACATTTAATGATGAAAGCGACTAAGTTGCTAGCTCAACTCTTCTTCCCTGGGAAAAAGTCATTAAGTATTATCTTTTGTTGATTTGATGAATTTGTTGAATTCAAGTTTTATTTCTGTAACAACAGAACCTAAATGCCTTCATCCAGTAGTAAAATTAAGCATAATTAGTTAGCTAGTAATAAATGGCACAATATGAACCCATAACCTCCGCTTGCTTATCTATTACATTGGTGCTCCCAAATTGTTCAGCTACCACAGAAAGGCCATATCTGTAAGCCACCCTCACCTACCCACTCAACCTTTCCTAAACAACACTTCATAGAAATAGCCATCTCTCTTTCATAAGGATTCAAATTTATAGAAGTAGTAGTGCTTCTATGAATAAAATGTCCTCTGCTAAAACAATTACAAAGGCTTCACAGTACCTTCTCTTACAAATGTCTGTGACCTTTAACTGTGTGTTATAATGTACATGTGCATACAAACACAATGTACTTACCACTTTCGTTCTGGCTCCTGCTCTTTCTCATTCACCTCATGTTTAGTCTATATATAGGGTTCCCTCCACGAAACAAATTTCACACTTGTATTTCAATTGCCACCTTTTTAGACTACCACAGCTTCATCACCACAACTAGAATATCTAAATGTAGGAACTGAGTATCCCCATCCTTTACTAAAGCATGATGGATACTGCTATAACACAATGAGGCAGAAGAGCTGTGATTTAAAATTGTAAGCAGAAAACAAAAAATACTCCTCAATTCCAAAGTAAATTGCTACAAATGAAAAGAGCCCACTTTTGCAAAGTGATTCATCTTATGACTTACCTTAACACATATTCTCAGAAGTTTCCTTGCTTCTCACATATAGGATCACAGTTCCCAGTGCTTTAATTACCTTAATTATCTTATAAACAGATACTTCAGTATACTGAGAGACCTGGCTCTTAGTCAAACACTTATTTTGGTCTAACTCCTAGCAGTTACTGAGGGAAAACAAAGGTGAAATATCTGAACTAGGTTTGGGGAGGGGATAATCAACCTAAGTAGGGCACACAAGTGTACAAGACATGAAGCAGGCAAGATGAAGCAAGCACTGTCACACAGTGTGCTGTGACAGTGTGCTGTGAGCATACAGAGGAAGGAACAGGAATTCTGGGAACTTGGGGGAAATTTCTAAATGGTTCCTTTGGGAAATAGAAAAGGAAATCTACAGTCTAAAAAGGATAAAGCCACAAGTATTTATCCACTTATGCGCTTTGAAAAAGTTTAAGTTTCTTTCTGGAAATCATGATATACTGAAAATCGCATATGCCTTAAGAAACCAACTCCGACACTCAACTATTTGGCAAAATTACCACTGTACCAAGACCCATCACCCTTTCCTCCTACTTCTTTAGCCTATGACTTCAGGCTACAAAGGGCACTTAAAGTTGTGGCCTGGAGCACATATCAGTTCAGTAGAGGAAAGGAGGTCTGCACTGGGCTAGCACTTCCTGTGCAGCAACCAGAAGCTGCTGTGGGGAGCTGTGGACAATGAAATAAGCAAGGTATTCTAGGATAGAGAATTAAGACCCCTACTGAATCCATATACTAGATAACAGATTCACTGGGCAGTACTACAGTTATAGTGCTGTGACTCAGCCAGGAGCAGATTCCTCCTAGGTTCCAGAGACTTTTTAA
Source organism: Montemys delectorum (assembly GCA_019843815.1). NCBI lineage: Eukaryota > Metazoa > Chordata > Mammalia > Rodentia > Muridae > Montemys > Montemys delectorum. The sequence continues at coordinate 9,241 of JADRCD010053527.1, read as the reverse complement.
CCTGAAGCCTAAATTCATACCTCTGAAGCCTTTGTTCTTAGTCATGACTGGCTGATCTGGGATTCAGCAGTACACACTGATCCACTGCTTTGAACAAAATGTCCTGCAAGGCTGCTGTTTATGACCTTCCCAATGTAACTAGATAGCAGGCAATGGAGAAAAAGATTTTATATGTAATTGCCTGCCACTAATATCTAGTTGGCTGTCTTCTAACCTAGGCTACTACTTGGATTTTCCTCACGGAGGTTTCCTTCAGGTGCAGGTACATGGCTCTTTTATACCTATATGTTTCAGAAGCCACGGATGGAATCTACCCAGTAATCCAGCAGTAGATGCCACAGCACCCCCAATTCTTCAAGACTGAAAAATGAACAAAGCAAACGGATTGCAAGGAGGGTCCAAAGGTTATCTCTATTCCAGTAAATTTTGTAACGGTCATGAATATAGGCCACTCAAAGGAACTTTGGTGCCAGAGGAAGAACTTTCTCACAGAGAAAGGCTCATCTCTTAGTTCTAGCAGGTTGTTCTCAAAACTATATGCACAGATGAAAAGTCTTGCTTTTTGCTTCATCTTTTCTATAAATTGTAACTTTGCTACAGGCAAGGCACAGACAAACTAAGAATTTCTTTCACTCTGGTTCTGGCTAACATTGTAAATAAATGCAGTTTTCCATTTCTCTATAAAAAAAAAGTGACATGAATACTGCTTGGTCTCACTGACATCCTAAAGGAGTAAAATGCTACCAATTTCTGTGCTACCACTTCTAGTCACTTGCTGGTTTCTCATCCACGCCAGCATTAATTTGCAGTGTTCTCAAGAGCAAGTATGTAGGCCCTAAATATGTGAAATGACAATATCTTATATTGGTAAAATTCTCTGAAATTCTAAGAGACATGTAACGTGGATAATGTCCTAAATACTGCTATCCATTTCATTATAATTAACAGGCAATATTTGAATAAAAATAGAAAGTTGCTTTCACTGTCAAACTTAAAAATACCTATCTTGATACGAGGATTCCAGATGATGTATTATTTGGTTCAGACAAAGAAAAGCTCTTACTTGGATTAGGAGAAAATCCCTAAGACATTCAATAATGCCTATATTTCTAAAGTTTTCATTATTCTTTAACTCAAAAATTTAAAGACAATCTATCTATAAAAAATTACTATAAATTTAAAAGTATTTCCTTTTTTCATTATTCCTCAAATCTCCACTATAGTAAGAAAAAGACATATTCTGGATGATTTTATTGTTTTCTTAAAAAGCCTGATCTTGTAAACCTCAAGCTGGTAGAAGAGGCATACCTTGTTACCACACTTTTTATAGTATTTTATTTTATTTTATTTTTGTTTTTTGTTTTGTTTTGTTTTTTTGAGACAGGGTTTCTCTGTGTAGCCCTGGCTGTCCTGGAACTCACTCTGTAGATCAGGCTAGTTCTGAACTCAGAAATCCACCTGCCTCTGCCTCCCAAGTGCTGGGATTAAAGGCGTGCGCCACCACTGCCAGGCTTGTTACCACATATACACAATTCCTTTCTGAAATCTGTTTTTTTCTTCTATGAGGAAAACTCAGTCACAGGTACATTTATCTTCTGCTTATATAACATTCTTCTTTTATGCTAACTTTTTCTTGAGACTTAAATTACAAAGGAAAGAAAGGAAGAAGAAAAGAAAGTGAAAGCAATGCTTGGCCTAAATGACGTAGAAATCTGGGCACTTACTTCAATATAATTTTAAGGAATGGACCAATTTCTTACTCCTAACATGATGCCTTCCATCTGAGCAGCTGTAGAGAAGAGCAGAGTCAGGATGATTTCCCTGTCCTCCTACAGTGAATCTTTTCCCAAGCCCTCGAAGTCATAGTAGATTTCAGAGAGTTGTTCCTTCCTAGAACCTGAGGATTGAACTAGTATTCCACGTAAATGTGTTAAGGTTGGGTAAGCACATACACAGAAAGGGAAATCAAAGCTTTCAGCCTCTATATCCCCTGAACGAGAAGCTCTGGTTGGAATATGGGAGTACAGAAGACTGAACTGGAGTAAGAAGACTGCTGTGAAGAGAACCTTCAGTTTATTGTCCTAGGTATCCTTTTGTTTTGACAAATCTCTTCAATGGTGGGAGCAAGCCTCCACTCCTAACTGAGGAGCTATTGACAGTTGTTGGCATCTCAGGCAGCACCAGTCAGTTTTTGTTAAGGAAGATAGTGCCTTTGGATTCTAACAGAGAAGAGAACCCAGGGGGAAGTTGTGGGAAACTAAGAGTGCAGAAACTAAATGCCTGAAGGATAAGAATGCTCACTCAAATGCTTTTTTCCCCCTAGAAGATTAGCTGAGTGAATGAAGCAAGTATTTCTCTAAAGATGAGGGAATAAAGTTCTTGAGGGAAGAGCAGTTGTGGCCCTGTGCCTTGGAATGCAAGTTTTGGAGTTTGAATCAGAGTCAAATCCAGGTGCTATTGTAATTGTTGTCATTCAGTAAAGCTGAATTTTCCTAAGCCCTGCTTTTCCCTAACTAGGTAGAATACAAATGAAATGACTTCAACTTGATGTGGTCGTTGTAGAGGTTGTAGAGATTAAATGAGGCAACATATAAACCAATCAGTAGAGACCCAGTACACAGAAAATAAAGGTTATGATTATTGATATGATAATTATTATTAGAAAACATTCCTATGTTTGAGACATAGTTACTTTTATTATATATTTTTTATTTAAGAACTTCAATGTACATTGATCATAGTCATGCTCCCAGTCCTCCCCACATATATCTGTAAGTGTGGAGTGCCTAGAGTGAACTGACTTACCAGGAGTAACACCCTTAGCAGACACTGACTATCCTTCCCCCAGAAGCCATCAACTGTCAAGAGCTCCTCACGCACCAGTAGAGGTCTGTTCTCACACTGAAGACATTTTTCATAAAAAAGGAGACCTAACACAATAGACTAAAGGCTAGTCTATAGACATTCCTATAACTGCTTCCACTACTACAGGTTTAAATGATTATTACATTTATTGAGTGTGTGAATACACATGGGTGTAGAGGTCAGATGATAACTTGTGACAGTCAGTTCTCTTATACCAAATGGGTCCCAGGAATTAAATCCAGGTCACCTGGATTGGAAGCAAATGTTTTTATTCACTGAACCATCCTCCTGACCCAGTCATCTTTAGATTGAAAAGCTCTAATAGTATTCTATATTTTATGGAATAAATGTCAAAAATATGATATCAGTCATGTAGTTTGAAAGTTAGTCTTTACATTATGATTCTTTTATTGTAGGATTCATTAAAATCATGTACATATTAATATAAAACAATATAGAAATTTGCATACTTGTATGCCTTCTATCATGTAAATTGAGTGATAGTCCAAGACAGTGTCTATGTTCTAACTCTAGCTCCAATTCTATGTCATAAAGTATTGAGACAACTGAAAGATCTAATTCTAGTTCTAGCTTGAAATTTCTAGATTCTATGGCCCCCTGGCTACAGGTTAACATAGACAGTGATGGCAGCAGCTTCAAAGCTTTCAATAATAAGAGTCAGTTAAAAATCTTATGGCTGGGTGGATGGAAGTCAACTGTACAACTTTGCATCTTACCACTCCTAAACTTCTGAAGACGAAGAATTACTCAGAGAGTAATTTTTACCGCTGCTGGTTAATGTGGCTTTCATGAAGAATAATGTGCTTAATACAGGCAGTCTGTAGGTTCAGGCATTCAAACTCACTGGCGCCTGGTGAAAGAGTAACTGGAGTCAAGGTGTCAGGTTAGGGTATCTGAAAAGGAAAGGGTCTACTTAGCTGGTACTGTGTTCCAGGTCAATGGAAATAATTGAGACAGAAGCTGAACGTTCATTTCCTGGAAGATTTAAAGGCAGGTTGGCCTAGAAGACCTCCTAGAGTCTATGGTCCTACAGCAAGCATCAGTTTACATGGAGCTTTTTCAATCACTTATGACTATTAAAACAAGGTATTAATGTTGTGTTGATCTGCTCTGTAAAGTGTTCTGTACCCAGTTTCAGTTCTACAGTTCAATCAAACTGCAAGTGGCCTTAAAACAACTCATCACTATCAATCAGCTTCAGCATCTCTTCTAAGCTCAAATACATCGCAGCAATGAAAGGTGACAAAAGTCACCAGAGGCAGATGGAAAGGAAGAATGTAGACATGACTATCAGGATCAAGTAAAGTTGCTACCAAGCAATGAGACTGGCTTGTGTTTATTTGCTTTGACGTATCTTGGTAAACTAACAGTAAGGGCAATTTCATACTGGAGAGACAAATATATAAAAGTCAATAATGATAATCCAGTGGGTTAAATATTTACAACAGAGGCCTGAACAAAGTACTGTGGGAACACAAAAGACTAGCCAGCTTTGCTCGGGAGTGTCAAAGAAATTTCATAGAGGAAGTAACAAACAAGCTGAGTCTTGAATAATGAGTAGGAGTTGACTGGGTGGAAATGGGGTGAGGCAAAGCTGGCAGAGGAAAAATATGTTCAAAGCCAGAAAGACATGAACGAATATACACAGAAAATGGTACATAAGCATGCATGTTGGATTGTGAGGTTAGGGCTTTGTAGGGGAAGCTGCTTAGGAGGATGGGGCTCCTCTGTGCAAGCAGAAAAGAGTAGCTCCTTTAAAGCAATGATATGAATTGTGTTAAGACAGCATTGGAGCCTCGTCTGAAATGGTTTTGATGGAAGCATGTATATCCTGTGAGTCAAAATTAGAGCCTTGAGTAAAGGAGTGGCATTAAAGATGAACTGAGGACATACTTACTTGGTAGTGTAGAATCAACAGAGAATATGGCCTGATGGCACTTTGTTCAAGGGTCACATTGTGTGTGCCAGCGTGCGTGCGTGCGTACGTGGGTGTGTTTAAAGGGAGATTTTGTAAACAAAAATCAAGTGATGACAGATCACATTGTCACTGATTTACTTTTAATCATGGCCATGTCTTTTCATACTATAAGAATGCCTGTTAATTTACATGTGCAAGAGATAAAGGAAAATTCAAATTCCTACAAGCATATTTAAAGTTTACTTGCTTACTATTTTTACTATTTAATTTCTAATGCAGAAATACAACATAACCAGAATGTGCTGATATTTTATATAAATATGCCTCAGCTTTCACAAGAAACCTATCACATTGGTATCATCTCTCTTACAACCAAAGAACCCAAAGTGCATAGAAATTCTTTAGCTTCTCTGATTTCACAAAGGGCTGAGGGAACTGGCACCAAAAGGTGGCCACTGCTGGCTCTAAGGCTTGGGCTCTTGATACAATCTCAACACAGCCTCTACTCTTAAAAACGAAATATCAAAAAGATGAAAGGTAAATTAAGAGGCAAATGTTGCTGTTATCAAAAAGACAGACATAATATTCAAAGGCATTTGGATTGAGACATAAAGGGAAGAAATGAGCCAAGTATATAGGTTTCTGGACAAATATTAGTCCAAGTAGAGAAAATGGCATGCACAAATGCTGTGAGGAGGAACCTCGCTCAACATGTTCAAAGGAAAACAAAGAAGCTAGCCAAGCTATGGCTAACTGAGGAAATGTGTAGGCCAAGGCAGAAGATTAGAAAGAAAGTGGAAGTAAGCAGAGCATTGTAATAATTTTATTCTGAGTAAAATTTAGATTTTATGATACTGGCTTTTACTCCAGGCAAAGGAAGGGGGCGGCTAAGTAGAGTTCAGCTGTGCCAATGAGTATCTGTGGCCACATAGGCTAATGGGGTAAGTGTGCTGCTCTAAGCAATAATAAAATCTATGAAGTGAAAGAGGCAATTGCACAGAAGGGCACACAGTTTGAGACCACAGATACCCACTTTAGTGAGCTGCTACCTGAGGCACGGGAACATCTCCACCCACAACAGATGAGTACTTTAAAATGTAGCCTTTTAAGATGTACTTTTGAACGAGAAGCAATTGTACCTGATGGATTTTTCACACTGTTAAATTTAATCTAGTCATACTTTCCCACTGAAATATTTAATAGTGGCAGTAGCTTAAATCTAGTATTATCTGTGATGACTCTCCCCAATTCTAGCCCTGTGTTAGAGGTGGAAATGCAGGAAAGAGGAAGTAATAAACGAGTTCTCTAGGATGTTCTGAGTCCAGATTTTCCTTTTTTCCATAGTATTTTCAGGCTTGTTGAAGGCCAACCTATGTTCTCAGTTTTCCTTCCATTCCAAAGAGCTAAAAACTTTTCCCCCAAAGCCATATTGGCTCTCTTAAGAGAGCTTTTGAAAATAAACCAGCAGTTTTTAATATCTGCACTTTTTCTTACAGAGTCAAAGCAATTATTAACTCTTCTTACGACAGCTCACTGTTAGAAGTTTTACTATAGCCTGCCTGATACTGATATCATGTTTGAGTTTCGTGCTTGATCATGCATATACTCTACCTGAGTTTCACCATGTCAACTGACTGGAGCCTGGAATACAGGATGTGGAACACAACAAAACAAATGGCTTAAATTGGGGCTTAAAGCAATGACCCTTTTAGTAGTGTAAGACTAACCATCAGGGAAGAGTTCACTACTTTTCATATACAACCTTGACCCCTATTTCAAAATCTTAGAATAGTGCCCGAGATCTAGCTAGCAACTCCCCCTATTTAGGAAGCAACAAATGGTCATCTTACCAGAATGAGTTAGGTTAAAAGCAACCTGAAAAACAAACAAAAAGAAATTGCCTTCCCTGCCACTGCCAATGAAGTGGTCACAGTTGGAGCCTTTCAAACTGACTTTGCAGAGCATATAAAGCAGGCCTGAGGGTAGCTGGGTATGGCGACAGGAAGCTGAGCTCTCAGCAATCCCCGTAATTAAAGCTTCTATAGAATTTTCTATATGGCTGTTTTTCTCATTTTCCCTTTTACCATAAGGAAGGACACCAAGTTAGTACTTCAATGTGGAAATGTTAAAAGGGGGGAGGGTGGAAATGAGGACACCAATATGCTAATCTAATTTAAATGATGTCCCTGCAGTTTGAATGTACATATACAGGTTAATTTTGTGAGCTGAAGTAAGGTTGTAAAATCAATAAAATCAATAAAAAGGGGGCTGGAGAGATGGCTTAGTGGTTAAGAGTACTAGTTGCTCTTGCAAAATACCTGAGTTCAGCTCCCAGAACCCCCATACAACTCCCTGTAACTCAAATTCCAGAGGATTCAATGCCTAGTTCTAATCCCATCGGGCATTAGGAACGCACAGTGCACAACCATATATGCAGACAAAACACCCATACACATAAAATAAAATAAATAAATCTTTAAAATAATACAAATATTTTCTGATCATGGCACCAATTATTAGGCTGCATTTTTATATTCTTCATCTTAAAATTTTTAAATGTACTGAAAAACATGCTATATGTGTGTGTATATGCATATAATAAGTTTTGTTAACTAGAAGCAGTTCAAACAAGATAGTTCTTCCATACCTCATTTTATAATCCATATTTGTGATTTATTTAAAAACTGAAAAATTATATAAAAAACATTTGGAAGTTGTTTCTTAGAAAAATATATACTTGATGCAACATTAAAGGGTAAGACAATGTTTGGTCTTAGAAGGACAACAAATGGTTATCAGTAATCAAAAAAAAGAATTTCCTTCTAGTGACTGCTACTTTGAACATACACATGTCTAAGAGCAGGGCATGGATCAGTGAAAGGCTTTCTTTTTGCCTTTTAAGGAAATCTTTTCAAAAGCATTTTCTAATGCTCAAAAATACCATAGCTAAAAATTTAATATGAAATTGCCACACCCAAACCTCAGCATTCATTATTTTGAACTATTCAGATTACCAGCACTATTGCCTCCCCCATCCCCAAATGTGGTAAAAGTGTACTGTTTGCATGAGGTTCTCAAAGGATCACTTTTAAAATAATTGATATGATTATTTTATTCTTTCAGAATATTAAGACAAATCTGTTTTCTTGTTCATTCAGGTCCTACTGATTCTAACGCTTTAGACACTTAACAAGTAGAACCAATATTTATCACAGAAATGTTGAGATCAAAAGAAATATCCTTTTAAAGTCAGCTACAAAGGCACAGGTCTGTCATTCCACATACTCCAGAGACTATGGCAGGGACAGCAGGAGTCTGAGGTCAGGCTGCACAAACAATAAGGATCTGCTCCTCACCCCCCCCCAAAAAAAAACAATATACATATTAAATACCTGAGTATGATTTAAATACCTGAGTATGATTTTATACAATAATGTTAGATAATATTTCTATTCTAACAGCTTTACCAATTTAAATACTTCCTCAGAAGAAATGAAGAGTATATCAGGCTTCTTAATAAAGGAGGTGGATATCAGCTTACAGTGCAACAAAAAATGAATTCACTTTAATGTAGTTGGATTAGAGGAAAAGCTGTTAACTTTTGTCATTATTTTTCAAATAACAGGGCTATAACTCTACTTGATTCTAGGTATAGTTTGGTTGTGGTGGTGGTGGTGGTGGTGGTGTGGTGTGTATGTGTGTGTGTGTGTGTGTGTGTGTATGTGTGTGCGCGCGCGCGTGTGTGTATGTGTGTGTGTGTATACACATACCTATGTGTGCATACACACACTTTTTTAAATAATTTAATTTTTAAAATATTATGTGTGGGAGTGTTTTTGTCTGCATGTATGGCTGGTACCTGTGGAGGCTAGAAGAGGTCTTTGGACTCTCTAGACTTGGATTTACAGATAGTTGGAAGCCACCATCACCATGTTGGGGCTGGGAATTGAACCCAGGTCACCTGGAAGAGCACCTATTGCTCTTCTCTCCAACCACGTAGACACACTTTTACAAGGCCCCTTTTCCAAAGGATTTTTCCACACTAAGTTCATTTTCCCTGTTTAAAAGATGATGTTGCCAGGCATGGTGGTATGTGCAATCAATCCCAACCCTTGGAAGGCAGAGAGAGGTGGCTCTTTGTGAGTTCAAGACTACTCTGTTCCACATACCAAGTATCATATATAATGAGGCCATGTCTCAAGCAAACAAAATATTATATGTTCTTAATCTCTTGAAATATCCAAATCTTAAATAAGGTTACTTGACTGACAACAATTTGGTTATAACCTTAGAGAAAAAAAAAATGATTAGCCAACTGAAATAAATTACATTAGAGGTGTTTTAGTTGTATCACAATGCAAAGTATCTGTGTTCATTTCTTTTGTCTCCTTGGTTAAAAACTTACTCTGCCTCACACTGGAATTGTGTTTTTGCCTT
>JADRCD010053519.1:0-15164 GCA_019843815.1 Montemys delectorum | reverse complement strand
GGTTGTATGGATCTTCATAAGCATCTAGCCAATAAAACTGAAACACTTGCTCATCATCTGCCCCTTTTACCAATGGGAGATGATTGGAATCCACTTGAACTTCCTGAGGTATGCTTCCATCCTCCTGATCAATGTCCCAACAAGAGACATCTGGCAGAAAACTTTCTCTGTAGAAATCACATTTTCAAAAACTTTATAAAAGCCAACAGAATAATTAGAGTACTATATTTCAGAACAATCATGAAATGCACTTACAAGTAGGATGTGGCTCCCCTCTCAGGATCTGCCTCATGTTCCACCCTTTCTACTGGCTCATTCTCTTGGACCCAAGTCTTAGCAGTCACAGGCTTCTCATCTACCTTCTCTGTGTCCATGGGCTCATCAAAGTCACCATCTTCAAACTCCATTACCCCTGGCTCCTGCTCATCTTCTGGACACTCTGGCTGAGCCAGCTCTCCTGTAGACATCACCATATATTTCCATCACATGTTACAAAGTTGATCCAACATTGAAATCATAGTCCTTTCCTACATTATACTGTTTTTCTCTTAATCTTCATCTTGGATGCTTTCAACTTTTACTACTATAAATTCAACCATTCATGCTTCGATTGCCACCTTCAACATCAATCACCCTGTATCACCAAGCTTCCATGTGTGGCAGTTGTTGCTCAACAACTTGCACTTTTGCCTAACATGAGACTTACCAGCAAATTCAGCACGTTTAAGAGGAATGGGAGTTAACAGAGGCTCATTCCTGAGGACAAGGGAAGCAGGTTTTCCTGAAGGAATTGCCTGTAAATGTTTTTAAGTGTTTAGTCAGTTAGAACTACATACTAAAAATACTTAACTGTCCTGCCCAGACCAAAGATAATGACAGTTCGCACTTATAAAAAGACTTTATGTATTATTAATGTAATGGCTTCAATTATTTTACTGTTACCTAGATTTACACACAAAAAAATACTTGTTTCCAGGAAGAAAATTATTGCATTTAACACAGTTGTAATACCTATAATAAACATGTACTAGTTACTACAAAATTTACTATGAAAAAAGTAGGCACATGCTATTTTTGAAATACATGAAACTATATATTGAATGGCAGTTCTAATTTAAAAGAAACAAAACAAATTCAAAAGCATCTCTTTCATATAGGCAAATAAATTTAAAGCAGAACAACAAATCAAGGAGGGTATTTCTACTGACTTTACCTTAGCAGTATGCACTGAAAAAGGATTGAGCAAAGCTCCAGTAGATCTTTTTTTCTTTGGTATCAATACAGGTGGTGGAGCTATCTGAGCTGTCTAAAAGGGAAGGGGAAGACATGTTCACTGTCATGCCTGGTTTTCCACATAATAGACAAAAAGTACATTTCTTCTCTCATGCTCAATAAGTAAAGCATTTTTCCTTCCCTGCCCCCCAAAATAGGATCCATGCTCATGCACTGCAGTTACTATAGCAACAATACTACAGAAATCACTAGAAAACCAGAATAGATATTTAATCCATTCCTAATTTTTCTTTCAAGAATTTAACATACTTTCTTCACTTACCCTTCCAGGTATTACATTTAACACCCAACAAAATAGAATTACATAATATTGGTATTAGCCGATTAATCCATAGTCACTTAGAAAGCATACCTCTAAATAAAAGCTTAGTCTTTATGATATATGGCCAATTCTCAAATTCAGTGTAACAGAGCCTGTTTGAGTTCTATCAAAGACACCTCATTTACTCTTCCTTCACTCCCACTCAGAATTCAGAACAGGGTTCTCATGCCCAAGTGTGCAGACTGACAGGCTTCAATCCATTTACAGAACATACACTATAGCAACTGAATACAAGCAATGAATATTCACAGAACTGACTCGTGGGTGTATTCTTACTACTTCCAATACACACCCACACAGCCCATCTACTTAATCTTAGAGCATAACAGTCGGAAACTCCTCACCTAAAATGGTGAGAAGAAACCTCAGTGAGAAGAAACTAATGTAAGGCCTTTTGTTTTATGTGGGGTTGCGGGGGCTGTATGTGTGCATGCGTGGTGATATCCCAGTACTTTTCTTTCCAGTGATAGTCTTTGTTGTACAATTAGTGAATTGTTTCTTTAGCCTATGTTCCCCGTGTATTTTACTACTCCAGGAAATTCACTTACCTCAGTGTTCAGATCCTGTAGAATGTCACCTAGCAGATCATCCTTGGACAAGTCTACTGCTTTCTGTATATTATTTAAAAAAAAAAAAGCTCAAATGAGCACATTCTAGATTGAACTTTCATACAGAGCATGCACCCATCTCTGAAAGGAAGCACTTAACCCTATCAGTCCTTCAGTGCTCACGCTCATCTACTATTCCGACTTTAACAATCAATCACTTTTGCATACTCAATTTTTAAATTTATACTCTCAGCCTCTATTTTCATCTTTACTCTGTGATTTTCTTGCTTGTCACTAAAATTAAGCATACTGTCATTTCAGCTTTTCTATTCAATTTTTTTTTGTCTCCTAAGTTCAAACCACTGAGGTATCTATAGTCATATAAAACCTAAATTCATCTTAAGTACAATTCATAGAATGTTACTCAAACATGTATTCAACACATACCATTTGTGTAACGAAATATTAAATTCATTTCAAAGAGGGAAAAAAAACACGTTATATAAGAAAACAAGAAACTCACATCTGTAGTTTTCTTCCCAGCACTAGCAATGAACATTGCCTTGATATTGTTTGGTTTTGTCACTGAAGGTTTCTTTACATCCTTCCTGTCCTTTCTGTGTGCTTTGCCATCACTTCCTATTGAAAAAGAAAGTATTTAGGAACATGTACTAAATGGAAAACTAAAGCCTACTCATAGTCATTCATTGTGTATATATGAAAATTTAAGAAGAAAGTAAATTAAGAATTTGAAATACAAAATTGGGCAATTCTGCACAAGGTACATACCAAAGAATCTTTTAAATGGGACAAATTTTAAAAAAACTCAGGGCTAAGTTATAAAAAAGCAGTGAAATATAATGAATTAAGTTTCATGGAGAATTGGGTGTAACTAGTTGTTAGTGTGAATACAAAGCTTTTGAAAAGTGAAGGGATAGTTGTTTTCTTGTTTCCTACAAAAATAAGACTATACAACTAGTCTGCAACCATGAGCAACTGGACACATGCTCTCTCTATGCTGTATCGAACTGAATGGCACAAGCTCACTTGCTCATTCCAAGACAACTTTTGTTTTCTGTCTTCCCTTGTGGGCATGACTAAATCACCTATGAACTTTCCTAATACTGTCCATTTTAATATCACTTTCTGATTCATTCCAAAATAATGTAAATCTTAAGAGAAACTAGAATGACTAAGTAAAACAGTACAATAACAATATACAGACTAGATGACATAGAAAAGTCTAAAGAAAGCTCCATTCTCCTATGATAAGCCCATATACACAGTTGAGTATGTCTTACTCTTTCTAAGTACCTTGCTTTCTACTAATCCCTGGTCTTAATAATATTAAAATTTTCTTTTAATAATCTCTGCTTCATAAAAAGAAAAGTCTAAAGAATAACTCAATCACTTATGAAAATTTACTATATAATAAAGGTGGCTACTCAAATTACTTCAGTTGTCAATAACCAGTGTCCACTAACCATTTTAGAGTAATAAACAGTATTAACACCAACATGACAAATTTAAAAATAAGATTACACAATTTTTAGGAATTGCTCAAAATTTTTAATAATATATTTTATATATTTTTGGGGGGGTTTTTTGGGTTTTTTGTTTTGTTTTGTTTTTTGTTTTTTGTTTTGTTTTGTTGTTTCTTTGGTTTTTCAAGACGGGATTTCTTCTATGTGTAACTCTGGCTGTCCTGGAACTCACTCTATAGACCAGGCTGGCCTGGAACTCAAGAGATCCGCATGCCTCTGCCTATCGAGTGTTCAGATTAAAGGCATAAACCACCACACCTGGACAAAATTTTCCTATGTATACAATATACTTTGATGACATCTACACCTCAACTCCCTTGTCCCAACTTTCCCCCAGCTCCTCCAATAAAACTCTCCCAATTTCCTATTCTTTTCTACTATAAGCACTGAGTGCATCAGTATGAGACCATCCACTGGAGCAGACAACCTGCCAGTTAGCCATTCCCCAAAGAAAGTGAGTCCCCCTCCTGTAGTACTCAACAACTGCCAAGAGCTCCTCAGTTAGGGGCAGAGTAGTTTTGAAAGGTTTTGCTGTTGCTTGTAGTTTAGTTTTGGTTTTGGTTTTGGTTTTGGTTTTTATTGAAAATAGATTCTTCCCTCATATAATATAAATCCCAACCATAGTTTCCTCCCTCCACTCCTCCCAACTTCTACTACCTCCCCTCTCCCTCAGATCCATTCCCTCCATTCCCCCTCCTTTCCTCTTCAGAAAAGAACAGACTTCCAAGAGATGACAGCCAAACAGGACAAAACAAGATGCATTAAGACAAGGCAAAGGCCCTCCTATACAAGCTGACCAAGGCAGTCCAACAGAAGGAAAAGAGAACACACCAGCTCCTACTGTTAGGAGTCCCACAAGAACACCAAGCTAAGAGCCATAACATATATGTACACAACATAACATATATGTTCATGCAGGCCCTGTGCCTCCCACTTCAGTCTCTGTGAGCCCATGTGAGTCCTGCTTAGGTGATTCAGTGGACCATGTTTTCCTGGTCCTCAATCCCCACAGACTCCTACAATCTTTCCTCCTCTTCTCTGGGGTTGGGACCCAAAGGAGACCTTAATTGTTTGTAACCTACATATTGTAAACACTGTAATTCAAAAATTCACTTGTAGAAAAAAAAAGACTAATAAATTCAATTACATAAGAAGTAACATTTTAAAAAGCAGAAAAGGCTTCTTCTTCAATACGTATCATGAATAAATGAACTTAAGGTCAAAATTCAAGAGAAAGTGATCAATAAACACAAATTAAATTTTACTTAAAAATCCTCAACTTCATGTGTAAAACTATAAATAAAATTACAGAGCTATTACTTCTCATAGATCAAAGTACCAAAATCTCAAAAAGTTTGACAATACATTGTTAGTAAGACTTTGGGAAAGCAGACATTTGTACACTGTTAATGAAAATGTATAATTCCTATGAAGAATGCAAGTTGGGCATAGTGACTCAGGGATATAACCCTAATACTCAAGAAGCTGGGACTGGAGGACTCAAGAACCTGAGAGTAGAGGATCTTGAGTTCAAAAGTAGTCTGTGCTACCTAATGAGTGCCTAAGTATTTAAAAAAAAAAAACCAAAGGTTAAGAGATGGATTAAAGGAGGCACTGGTTGTTCTTCCAAAGGACCCAAATTCAATTTCCAGCACTTACATAATGGCTCAGAGCCATCTGTATAACTCTACTTCCAGGGAATTCTATGACCTCTTCAGGCCTCTGTTGGCACTAGACACATACTTGGTACAGACATACATATAGACAAAACACAAATAAACATTAAAAAATAAAAATAAAGATAGGGGCTGGAGAGGTGGCTTAGAGGTTAAGAACACTTGTTACTCTCTTGCAAAAGACCCAATTCAGTTCTCAGCACCAACATGGTAGCTCACAACCATTCATAACTCCAGTTCCAGGGAATCTAATGCTCACTCAGATTTCCATGGGCATCAGGCATGCACATGGTACACATACATACATGCAGACAAAATGCTCATACACTTGAAATAAATCTTTTTAAAAAAATTTAAGAGAATTTAAAAAACAAAAGTTTTCATGTACAATCTTCAAGACAGCAACCTAACATCTAGGAATTTTACCTGAGGAAAGCACAGAGATATTAAATGCTGTACTATTTATAATAAATTATTGAGGGCTGGCGAGATGGCTCAGCGGATAAGAGCACTGACTGCTCTTCCGAAGGTCCTGAGTTCGGATCCTAGCAACCACATGATGGCTCACAACCACCCATAATGAGATCTGACGCCCTCTTCTGGTGTGTCTGAAGACAGCTACAGTGAATTACGCCAGAGAGAGCGGGGCCGGAGCATTGCAGGCAAACACTCATATACACGGTTATTGTAGTTTATAAATGTAAAATAAAAATAAATCTTTAAAAAAAACTTAAAAAAATAAATTATTGAAAATAGTGTTCTTCTAAGAAGTTCATTATAATTAGTGAAAACTTATATTCTGAAGCACCCACATGATTCTTCACAGTTATACACATAAACACAAAAGAAAGATTTCTATACACTCTATGTATCACACTAGAGTGATTTTCAGCACTTTGCTAAGCAAAAAAAAAAAAAAAACTATAGACATTATCATTTATTTAACAAAAATAAATGGAAACATATACACACAATTCTTGGTAAATAGCCTCCCAAATGAATAAAATTGTTAAAGCAAAAACTTGAACACAAATGTTTAGAGTTTCAGTAAGGACAATAAACAAAATATGGAAACAACAGATACCCAACTAATGAAGAGATAAACAAAATATAGTATATACAACTAATAACAGTATATTATTCATTCATAAAAGGAAAGTACTAGCATATGCTCTATGAATGAAATTAACAACCTTATGCTAAGTCAAAGAAGCCAGACCTAAATGGTCAACTATATGATTCCATTGATATGAAGTATCCTAATACAATAAGCAAATCCAATGACATAAAGTAAATCAATGGCTGCCAAGCACTGAAGGAATACTGGGAAGTGACTGCTTAATGAGTATTGAACTTACACCTAACAGGAAGCTATTCTGAAATTACATAGTGGAAATGGTTGTATACATTGCAAATTTACTAAAAGTCATGAACCATAAATACATTTTTAATATATTTCCCATGTGCCTAAACTGTGAAAACTGTAGGGCACTTGTGAAAACTTTAAGACAAGAGAGTTACATGAAGATCTTTAAATTTTCATTGACATCATTTGGAGCAATGTTTAAATGCCAGTAAACAAAACTCATGATTTAAGACTGAGTAGAGCCAGGGATGGTGGTGCAGGCCTTTAATCCCAGCACTTGGGAGGTAGAGGCAGGCAGATTTCTGAGTTCAAGGCCACTCTGGTCCACAGAGTGAGTTCCAGGACAGCCAGGGCTATACAGAGAAACCCTGTCTTGAAAACAAACAAAACAAAACAAAAAAGGTGAATACAGAGAGGTCAATAGAGGTGTGAATAAAAAAAAGAAAGGCTTCATGAGAAGCCTTTAATCTCGCCATTAAAGGTTAGTAAGATTTATACAGAAACATAGGAACAAAAGAAGTATAAGTGAATACTGATGCAGAATTCTTCCACAGTTTAGTGCTGGTTCTATTTTACTGTGATTTCTCACTGGTCTCTTTTCACTTCCAAGTAGTTGATAGTTTTTTCTACCTACACAAGCCAATCCATGATAAGGTGTTTTCAAATAGAGTTGACCTTTTACTTCTAGCCAAAATTCTGTAACTTTTTCATAAATTGTAAAGTAAATTGTTGAATTCTGTTTCCCTTTATATGCTCTTGTGATTTTACCAGGCTTCTGGCAAAAGACGGTGGTGAGCTGTAGGCATGTTGGGGGGTAAGGGTGGCGAAACATGAAGTAAAAATTTCTAAGACTAGCTGATTTCTAGAATGTCAGATCTTCTCTTCACTGATATCTAATCAAGAAGAGAGAAAACCACAATCATGGAAACACAGTGATGATGGCTCCTTCATTTAAGAAATATTGCATACTTTCCTTGTACTGGCTATTGTGTGTGATCAACACTAGAGCAACTGGGACATAGGTCTTTCTTTTCTCTGAGATGCTCTCTGTCCATTCCAACTTCCTACTACACAGCTGGCAAAACTAAGATCAGGTGCCGGGCAGTGGTGGCACACGCCTTTAATCCCAGCACTTGGGAGGCAGAGGCAGGAGGATTTCTGAGTTCAAGGCCAGCCTGGTCTACAGAGTGAGTTCCAGGATAGCCAAGGCTACACAGAGAAATCTTGTCTCGAAAAACAAAAACAAAAACAAAAACAAAAACAAACTAAGATCAGGTGACCAGACCAGGTCAAAACCATACAATTAACAACACTGCCCTAACTCAAGCATACTCTCTACACCTCAGTACCAATGAACATATCCATTCCCCAGATCTGAATATAATTCCCCACTTAAAAGGAATTAAGATTCTAGGGAGAAACAACCAATTCCAGGTTTGTAACAGAAGAGTACAAGATAAGCCTGAAACTTATTCAGTGGAGTCCCTTTAAGCATCATTTTCATAGGCTCCTACCAGTCTGAACCTCAAAAGGAAAAATGAGAGGCTGGGGAAATGGCCTAGTGAGTAAGACCACTTGCTATGAAAGAAAGATGGCCTGAGTTTAAATCTCCAGCATCCTAGTAATACCCAGGTATATAGCCTTACATGCCTGTAACCCAAGTTCTGATGGACAGATGACTGCATTTTGGGAGTCTACTGGATGGCCAGCAGAGCCAAAATCAACAGACTTCAGACCCTGTCTAAAAAACGTTGGTGAAAAGGGAAAAGGGAAATCCCCAGTGTTCTTCTCTGGCCATTGGTACTCACCCACACACATGTGCTCAGTAGCCCACATACACAAAAGGAAACATGCTAATGGCCACCGAACTCTAAGAGTGAGGTTCCTAGGAATACACATCTTCCAAGTGATAATATAAAAAAAATAGAGAAGCTGGGTACAGTGATATGTTTAATGCTTAATGAACACATGAGGCTAAATAAAGCAGAGGTATCACTTGAGTTCAAGAGTTCGATAGCAGCCTGAGCAAACCTTATTGAAAGTAATTAAAAGTACTTAAAAGAATAATTAAAAGTAATTAAAAGAATAATTTAAAAATAAAATAGGACCACCAATACCCACTCAAAGCATTGGGTGAATTTTTGTGAAGAAACAGGATATATACAATATACATGGCTTAAAATCACTCTGTATCATACAAAGGGAGAAATGAAGTTTTACATGTAATCTGACATTATCATCTTAACCAAGAAATCAAACTTATTATCAATAATAATGGAATAAACAACATGAGAAGGTCTCCATTCCATATTTACTCTAAAATCTTTCTTTACTGTTGCCAAATGACCTGGACCTAATAGGCACAAAGAAGCAATTAGAAAAATCCAAGATTTTGGGACATTCAATTAAACAACTAGCCCTTTAAAAGTTTTAAGACCACGAAAGACAAAAGGATGGGAAGGAAGAATAGCTGTTCAACACATAATAAGACCTAAGAGTGAAAGGACATAAAAACTAAAGTAAATTCTGCATCTTAAAAAAGTTATGGGAGCCAGGGAGATAGCTCAGCAAGTGACAGCACTTGCTGAGCAAGCCTGACACCCTGAGTTTGGTTCCTGGAATCCAGGTTTTAAAAAAAGCAATGTGATGGGGTGGCATGCATCTGTAATTCTAGTGCTCCTACAACCAGAAGGGAGGCTAAGATAGGAGAATCAACTATGTTCAAGTTCAACTAGCTTGGACTTTCACAGCAGTGCATCAACAGAACAAAAAAGACCCCACCTCAAAGTAAGGTGGAAAGAACTCTTCTGACCTACACACACACACACACACACACACACACACACTGTAGCACACCAGACATGCCAGTGCACCCTTCTCCTTCTATTCCTCTCCCTCTCTCCCCACATGCAAAGTAAAAAAAATCTAGATACTTTTAATTATAAATGATGTTGCTGAGGTAAGTAGAACTTTTTTCCTATAGACAACATATTAGATAATACCATGGAAATGGTGCTGTGGTTAAGCAGACACCTTACTCATAGGAAGCCACTGTTGAAGTTCAAGAACCTAACCACGTAAGTCTCTGTTTATGTGGTTCAGAAAAGGGAAAGGAACCAAATGTTAAACCAAAGTGAGGGTTATATCATGTAAAATTTCAATTAAAGCAAATTGGTTCCCCATAAGGCTCACTCAGCCTCTTAGGACAGCAACTACATGATGGTATAATCCACAAAATTTACTATCGCTAACCTCTCTCTCAAGTTAACAACAACAAACGCATCGTGTTTTAAGGAATTTTACATTTTAGTATTGGGATGCCTTCACTGCTACCCTGGGTCACATGTTGGATAAGCTAAACCTTGTTTTTCTACTATACAATTATTAAAGTGCTAATACTCTAGGTATATCAACTCAGTAGGAATTAAAAGATATTACTTATTGTTGCATCCCTCAAAATCTCCAATTCTAAAATAACTAAAGAACTGAAATTTTTTAACATAAGTAAAACATCAAAGTCTCCAGATAATGAGGACATAAAACTCTATTTCCTGCTAAAATTTTTGCTTCTTACAGGTAATGTTCAAACCAACTTTTTCTCTATTAGAACATATTCTCAAAGACAGACTATATCAGAATACCAAGTCATTTCAAATTTTAGGCAATTCTTTAAATCACAAAATGTTGGTACCTTTCCCACAGGTGTCAAGTGCATCATCTTCAAGGTCATCATCAAAAATCTCTCTGCCATCTTCCACATAGCCTGTACCATCTGAAAGAATAAAATTGAATATTGGAATCAAGTTTCTAAAAGTAGCCCAAAGCTTGGCATTCCTGTAATCTCAGCACTCAAGGAGGTAAGACAGGAGGATTACAAGTTTGAGTACAGCTAGAGTGACAAAATGAAGTGGAGGCCAGTCTGGGCTACAGAATGAAAAACTGCCTCAAAGTAACAAAAAATAAAAGGTGAACAATAAGACAGTGTATACTGACAGTCACCCAAACTGACAGGATCCAGAAGTACCTGGAATATAAACCTCTCGGCATGCCTATGGCCAGTTCTGCTAATCCAAAGCTGCAGGATCTACATCACACAGGGCAACAATAGGATAACCAGGAGGTTAATTGGTGAGGACCCAATATTGGTAGTGTCACAGAAGCCAAAGATCTTGAACCAGATCGACACATTGCAAAGAACATTTACAAGTGAACCTGTGTGGACAGAGGCATATACTGTGGGACAACTGTAACACAGTACAGCTTCCTTGATGAGATGTTTTCTGTGCTTTGTTTTTGTTGTTGTTGTTGTTGCTGTTGACATCATGTTATTTTAGGGGGGAACAATGGCAGCACTGGCTGACATGAGTCTCACTGAAGCTGGACTGGTGATGATTGACTTCGTATACTCATTTTTACCCTCAGCTTCCTGATATGATTTATTAAGAATTGCTAATGAGTAGATAATATATTCTGGAGATTTAAGGTAGGTATAACTAATTTTTATATAAAATGTCCAGATTTGTCATTCTTTTAAGATTCTTACAAGATTACTTTTAAGGATAAATAATAAAATATTTACTCCTTTGTAAACCGCAAATTGCTGCCTGCCAGTAAGAGAAATTGGCTGAGAAAACTATCTTACTTGCTCTACTTTGTTAATCTATAACAAGTTGCTTAGTTACAAATATACATAGGTTTGGGGGAATGATTTGTTTTCTTTATCTGTACTTCTTAATGTTATTTCTTGTAAAGGTATTGGGGAACACACTATTTTTTCATAATTATTTACTAGAGGAAAACTAAAATGTAGTCACATTGTAATTTTATATAGCTTGAAAGATTTTGCTGGGATATATAAGAAATAAAAGAAAGAATAAAGTATGAGTGGCTGAACATTGTTTCCCCCATTCATCAACTGTGTGTGTATGTGTAGTTTGTATGAATGAGGGTTGGAGCACCCATCAACTGTGTGTGTGTAAGGTTTGTGTATGTGATAGGTTGGAGCACCCATCAACTGTGTGTGTGTAAGGTTTGTGTATGTGATAGGTTGGAGCACTGTTCCTTCCATCCACCAGCTATGTGTATGTATGAGTGTAAGGTTTGTATGAATGGGGACTGGAACATTGTTCCTTCGATCTATCAACTGTGTATATGCATGTTTACATGCAGAGCTTTGTCTGGGTATATGTTGGAGCTTGATCCATCCACTAACTGTGTGTGTGTGTGAAATATATGGAGCCTGCTCATTTTGCTCTAACCATTCTATGTGTGAATGTGTACATGTTTGTCTATAAGTCTGTATGCATGTATGTGCATGTGTATATATGTATGTTTGTATATATGATGTTATTAAACATGGTCTTTTGTTTTATCCAATCTCTCCGTGTGTGTGTGTGTGTGTGTGTGCCCCCAAATTGTCTCTTTTTCTTCATTTTTCTCGCTGGCCCCAAGTAGTTAACTTCTCTAATCACTGGCTGCCTTTGGTATCTGGATCCACCCTTGTCAGTTGCTCTCAACACTGACCCCTCAATGGCTGCCTGCCTCAGTTTACCCTCTGGTGCCAAAGTAACTCTTCAGAGCAACTTTGGAAGATAGTCTCTATCTCCATATCATAGGCAGAAAACTTGTGGCTTAATGATATTAACTGACTTGCCCAAGGCTAGTTGTAAAATGGAAAAGATAGAACCTAAAGTTTATCCCTTAATTCTACCAGCTATAGGACTGTTCCTCACTACTCCTCTTTTAGACAGGCACTGAGGATTAAACCTAGTACCCAAGCATTCCCTCTCAATTCCTACATGGTCATGTCATAAGGGATTTATTATTGGGTATGTACCTGTTTTTTCTAAAGCAGTGCTTCTCAACCTTCCTAATGCTGCAACACTTTAATACAATTCCTCATGTTGCGGTGACCTCTGAACCACAAAATTACTTTCACTGCTACTTCATAAATGCAATTTTGCTACTGTTATGAACCATAATAAAAATATCTAATATGCAGAATATCTGATGAGACCCCAGAGGGGTCTTGCCCTACAGGTTGAGAACTGTTGTTCTAAAGGATTCTCAAATCAACTTCCTATTTTAATGCTTCATCTTCAAATAACTAAGAAAAGTCTAAACATAACTATGACTCTAGCACTGCTTTAACAGTGTATACTGACTGTCGACCAAACTGACAGGATCCAGAAGTACCTAAGTAGACAAGCCTCTGGGCACGCCTATGGGAGGTTATCTATTAAAGCTAACTAAGGTGGGCAGACACACATTAAGTGTGGGCAGCACCATTCCATGGACAGGGAGCATGGACTGAATAAGTGTAAGGAAGCAAACTAAGCACAAAGCATTCTTTACTCCTTGACTGCAGATACAATGTCATTTCTGCCACCATGCCTGCACGAGAACAAAGGACTCTATGTCGCCTCCAGCTGGAATCTCAACAACCCTTCCTTCCTTCAGTTGTTTTCATCGAGTATTGTATCACAGCAAAGAGAAAGGGAACTAATGAAAAGGCCTCCCTGCTCCTCAGGCACAACAACTGCCCTACAAGGCAATCAAGAAGTAACACAGTGCCTAGCAGGCACTCTCCTCCCACATACCATCATCCACGATCCAGTCAGCATCCTGACGTTCCTGAACCAGTTTCGAATACTGCTCTTCGTCAACTTCTTCATAAACACTTGTGAAGTCCTCAACCTGCCATTGCAACGTTTATGGAAAAGCTTGAAATGGAGTGAAAGTGTTAAACAATTCTGACTTAAAAAAAAATTATCAGATTGAAACTGGAATGGCAGCCTGATGGAGTAGCTGCAACCAAATCATGAGTTCTGACATTCAACACCACCGCAGGGTTTTCCTTAAATAGACATCAATTAACTTAGTATTCCTTTTAGGTGGGTGTTAACTTAAGATATTAAATGACTCCATTAGCATAATATACTTGTCATACCATCAATTACTCATCTATTCCATAAAAAAACAAACTGAATTATAGCCAACTCTTCATTAGCTGCTTTGGGGATTGTTCACATAATTTCTAGACTGGTTTTTCCTATAGTTAACAAATTCATAAGGCATACCACACCCATTCACCACTAACTGATGAATGCCTTGCAAAGACACTAATTTTAGTAATGGTTCAATTAACTAAATAAAATTAAAAAAAAAATACCTTAGTCATCCACTCCAAAAATGAGCAAACCAAGACGGGCAGTGGTGGCACATGTCTTTAATCCCAGCACTTGGGAAGCAGAGGCAGGCGGATTTCTGAGTTCGAGGCCAGCCTGGTCTACAGAATGAGTTCCAGGACAGCCAGGGCTACACAGAGAAACCCTATCTCGAAAAAACAAACAAAAAGCCAAGAAAATGAGCAAAACAAAATTCACTCTATATTCTTTAGGCAAAGAAGAAATGGTTTTTAAGTCATCTATTTGTCTTACCACTAATCCTTACTGAACTTGAGGTCTTAAAAGTACATGTAGTGGGGGCTGGAGAGATGGCTCAGTGGTTAAGAGCACTGACTGCTCTTCCAGAGGTCCTGAGTTCAAATCCCAGCAACTACATAGTAGCTCACAACCATCTGTAATGAGATCTGACTCCCTCTTCTGGTGTGTCTGAAGACAGCTACAACAATGTACTTATATATAATAAATAAATCTTAAAAAAAAGTGAATGTAGTGAGTTCTCAAATCATACTGGTTGCCTGCCTGCCTGCCAGAGGGCCTGAGCAACTTGACCCACAAATATGAAAATATCAGACCACCTCCGCACAGTAAAAGTAATAAATGGAACAGATGCACACCACTGTTGCAGCTACCTATGGTGACAGGCCACTGACCTGCCAAACTGAGTATATGGAGACTGGTTATCAATAGTTTATAGATAGCTCATTTAACATTGTCCCCTCCTTGCCTTTTTTTCCCCTCCTTGCCTTTTTAAAGGAGAAACAACCAACTGTACCAGAAAAGCTAACATCTTAGGGAAAAAAAATCTTCAACACAAAGACTCAAGAACCTAGCAGTAATCAGCTAACTGGATTTCCACTATACAGAATAACTGTAAGATGGAGTTAAAGAGAGATGATGAGTGCTTAAGATCAGAGTTCAGTTCCCAGCACACACAAAGGATCGTTGAAAACCACCTATAACTCTAGCTCCAAGGGATCCAACACCCTCTTGTTGGGGGCATTTGCATGCATGTGTGTAAAAATACATAGGCACGCGCACACACGCACATACACACACACACACACACACACACACACATAATATTTTTTAAAAGACATGAGGAAAACTTTTACTCTATCTTCTGCATGTGGGGTTCCTGAGAATAAAACCCTGGGCTTTGCTCATTAGGCAAGCAATCTACCAGTGAGCCATAATCCCCAGTACAGCAGACTATCTTTAAAAAAAAATA
>JADRCD010053516.1:0-10608 GCA_019843815.1 Montemys delectorum | reverse complement strand
ATATTGTATTCAAACCTCACATTGATATTTCAAAATGATTACATTTCAACTTCTTTTAATCTCATATGGCCTACCCTTCCTCTTCAGAAAGCAGCAGGTCTTATGAAGTAGGAAGTTGATATTTGGTGGTAGGAAGATAGTCAGTTAATGCTAGCATATATAGCATTGAGGATGAAAAATGTATAAATGTATAAATGTATAAATTATAAAGAATTGTGGTCAACTGTCAAAGAAGCATAAAATCAAAAGCTTGACATGAAAATAAAAATCAAATAAATTAATTTTAGAAATGAATGAGGATTAATATTCCCATGCCCTGTGTCTTAATGAGAATTGCAATTTCTAAGCTTGAGAGGGAGATGAAAGAAACTCAAGCACTAAAAGCTGTATAAAAATGGGCAAGAATCCTTGAATCTGCAAGGAAAACATATCCAACCTCACTTCCTAAAGAAGCAGCTCCTTTTCCATCCCCGTTGTTTAGTGTTTGGAGGATTTAAATAATTTATGGCATGATATTAGTAAAAGTCCTGGATCATCTTTGGGGAAATAAGTTGTGTATATGTGAAACATAAAGGAAAACATATAATCAATATGTAATTATATGCTAACTTCTATCTCAATGGTTCTCAGTCTTCCTAATGCTGTAACCATTTAATAGAATTCCTCATGTTGTAGTGGCTCCGAACCATAAAATTATTTTCATTGTTACTTTAAAACAGTAATTTTGCTACTGTTATAAATTGTGATGTATAATATCTGCTTTTTCCTATGGTCTTAGGTAATTAGAACCCTTAAAAGGGTTGAAAGTCACTGGTATCTGCTAGCATTTCAAGGTTCGAAAGGAAGCGAGGGGAATTTTATTTTTCTTGTAGGCAACATTTCACTATGGACAGATAGAAAACCACAGATGGAGAATGTAGAACATACAGGTCCACACAGGAGAAAAAAAAAGGAGAGAAAGCAAGGAGAGAAAACTGGAAATAAGAATTGAGAAGATTATGACTAAGATTACAAATGTCTTTATTGACACAAGTGGATGAGATGATTAACTAAGATTCAGTCCTGAGATTCACACAGTTGCAGTGAAGAACACCCTGAAAGTGGCTCCTTGCTGCTCTTATCAAACCATGTGGGTCGTATCTACACTTGGGTATCTGCTGCACTGTTGGGAGTGTGCTGTTGCATTACATGTAATCAAGAAATGTCTGAAGCAGCAAGCCAACTATAAATTCCACCACATGGTAAAATCTGAGAAAATGACTTGCATATTTTGTTACCTCTTACATTTTTTTCCAAAGTTGGAGACATGAAGGTCTATAGACAGCCCTTACTGAGAAAATGACATGCATATCTTACAGAGAAAGAAAAAGAAATTTTACTAGTGAAAGCATGAAGTCTCTCACACTACAATGAATTAGAAGTCATTTTTGTTTGAGACCTATGATATTATTCTTTATTATTACTTTTACACTTTTTACAGTCTAATCATTACCCAACTCCTGGTCTGCCCTCCCACAGGTCCTCATTCCATTCCTCTTCCCCTGTCTCCAAGAGAATTTGTGCCACCTCCCTGCCAGGCATCCCAACACCCTGGTTCATCAAGTCTTTTAAGGGTTACACACATCTTCTCCCACTGAGGTCATACCAGGGAGTCCTTGGCTCAGACCAGCTCATGTATGCTGCCTGGTTAGTGGCTTAGTGTCTGAGAGATCTTAGGGGTCTTGTCTATGTATATGTGATATGAAAAAAAAGACTGGGTAAGAATGAGCATACTGAGTGCAGATAATCATCTATGACATACACACTCTCATGCCCATACGTATGTTTCCATTAGTTATGTTCACTTGGAGCATAAATATCCTGCCTTCAGCCTTACTATCTTAGGAGAATTGATAAGGTAACATTTGCAAATTGCTCAGTGAAGCCTGGATGTTTTTCTGCTAATAAAAACATTTTCCTAATGTGACATTTGATTTGAAAGGTTTGAAAATTGTGTGTGTACACTTGAGGGGCTATTGTAAGCAAATGATACAATTTCAGTAATGAAGAAATAGAGGTGGAGCTGCCTCCGTGTCTCCATTCTGCATATTATTTGTGTTGATTTTACATGTATTTCAGAGTTAATTTCAAAACAAGAAATATATGAGGCTGTGACATTTAACTTTGTTCTGTTTTCAGTTCTGAATGGAAGCAGTATGTGACCTCTGTGCACCGATTCTAGCTACAATTCCTTCGGCTGGGTTTTTCTCAGAAACCACTTTCCCCGAGGCATTGATGTGATTCAGACACTGTATTTAACTTTGGGACTGTACTGTCCAACAGGCAGGATCTCTACATTTGAGATCTAATCGCATGTGAAAATTGTTGTAAAAATAGAAGTGCATGTGCAAACACTAAAATGCAGTTCAAACAAACAGTTCATGGAAATCTTCTAGTGTGAATTTTGAATGGCTGAGTTCTGCCAAGCAGAGTCAGGGAAGAAGATATGGATAGCTGCCAAGGAAAAGACAATTTTCCAGAAAAATCAAATGCAGAGAGGAAATATGAATGGTAAGTTTTGATACATGAAAACTATTTTAAAATTTCTAAGTCTATGATATGGTTATGAGGGTGTGGTGCCAAGGTGTATAGGTTATGGGAAATATAAGTCCTTTTCAAAATTAAAACTTGTGACTGTTCCAGAAGGATGAAGAAGTAAAAGAGGGAGAAGGACTAGGATTCAAAGCAAGCAAACAACACCAAAAAAAAAAAATATATCAATTAGAAATTTTCAAGAGAAAACCAATTAAATCAAGCATATGTTTATGGCATCCCAAGAAACCATTTAAACAGGAGGAAATTGTGGCACAAATTTGCCATTAAAAGTAAGATTTCTTACCTAGAGAACATGGGCAAGTGAGATATCAGTTAACAATATTATCTTCCAAATTTATTTTGTAATATTATGTTTAGTAGCCACCTGATCCTGCATAGTTTTAATACTGCATTAACCTAAGTGTCTAGACTTGGTGAAGAAGAAGAGGTTTGTGATTCTGCCTATTCTTCTTCTTCATCTTATTTTACTATTTTCTATTATGGAGGCTTTATCCCATTTATGGTTTTGTCATGTGGCTGTGCTATTACTCTTGCTATAGTAACTCAGGAACTAGCGTAGCAGCTTTGGAGATCAGGTCAGGACTCAGTGGAACCCATGAATAGTATTTAAGGAGGAGAAAGCAAGGGGAATAATTACTATAATATAGCATGTCCAGACAGCAAGCTTGACCTTTCAGAATCCCATGAGCTCAAGTACATGCTCCAGTTACTGTCTGCACTTGTGAAGAGATGCATTTTTCCTCCTAGGCTAAATAGCCTTTGCGAGGGATCCTGCTGTGGAAGGGATGGAGGGATTTATGCCTGCTGAGTTAATGCAGGACACATAGTTGTTTGGCAGTTCAGGGTTGGATGCTGAGGAAGAAAAAGAACATGTGTAATCCTACAGGGATCTAACAGCCTAGAAGTAAACAACGGTTAACTCATAAGTTGTTAAAACTGATTTGAACTGGGAAAGAAAAGAAAAGGTGTCTCTCTGAACAGAGCTAAGGCTAAACATTAGTCATAAGAGCATAGCTGCTTCGATATCCTGGTGAATTACCATTTTATTGGGATGGAGTGATTATTTGGATATGAAAAATTCTTACACATAATTCATTGTTTGAAATTTTACTCCCCAGCTAGTAGCACTGTTTTTGTGGAGTAGGGAAAATTTGAGGTAGGCGTCTTACCTGAAGGAAGTTGACCTCTAGTTGAGTGGACCTTGGGTTAGGAGCTCCATCCCACTTCTTATTCTGTAGGAAATTAGTTGAGGAATCTCAGGTGTATGATCCCACTGAAATCATACCATGAGACATCGTACCTTAGCCACAATGATAAATGATACTCCTTCAAACCATAAGTCCATCATCCCATATGCTGTTTTGTTGTGTATCACTGGATAACAACAATAAGCAAAGGAATGCAGAAAATCAATACTCCGAAATGGTATTTTTTTTACCGTAAACCTGACCACCTTGGTTATGAATTCTTGGAACTATTTTGCAGGTATAAGGTAGAGGAATTTAATAACTACATGCTAGACATGCTTTATAACACTGTAAGCATAACCTAGTGAGATATTTGGATAATAATCTAGAAGAACAGAATGCTAATAGAAATGAAAATGGCAAAACCTGTACTAAAGAGATATCAAATAGGAAGAAGGACTCTATCAGGAACTGGACTGAAGGCCATTCCTTTTACAGTATGGCAAAGATTCTGACTGTGATTGACAGGTGACTTGACACTTTGTGTATGCATTAACATTCTTAGTGGAATAAATTTCATGACAGAATAACAGGCAGGCTCTGGCATGGTTAAAGACCTCTGTGCTTAGTGAAATTTATAGGGATGGGAGGAGGAAAAGTAGGACAAATATATTGTTTCATAAGACAAATATTGTCAGCATGAACATGGCTATAATGGCAGACAAGTCAGATGCAGACAAGGGGTCTGTAATCTTTAATGTTACTGCTATCATTCAGAGAAACTACATTCTTTGGATCAATATAATGGAACATGTACTCTAAAAGTAAGATTCTACCTATCTGGGGCTTCTGCTGGAATAAATACCAATATATGTGAATGTATATATATATGAAAGGAAAAGACTAAACTAGGAGTATACTAATGTATGGGTTTTCTGTATTAAAGTAATTACCCAGGAAAATATATCCCCAATTATAACCAGGAGTTGATATACTAAACTTGCAGTAGAACAGAACCAAGTTAAATCTTAGACTGGCTATTTGGTTCTTGTGGTGGTTTGAATATGCTTGACCCATGAGAAGTGGCACTGTTAAGAATTGTTGTCTTGTTGGAGGAAAGTGTCACTGCATAGGTGGGCTTTTATGTCACCTCCTATGCTCAGGTTCTGCCTACTGCAGGTAAGTCCCTCCTCCTGACTGCCTTCGGGGAGAGTCTCCTAGCTGCCTTCAGATCAAGTTGTAGAAATCTTAGCTCCTTCTCCAATACCATGTCTGTCTGTAGACTGCTGCACTCCCTGTCATGGTGATAATGGACTGGACCTCTGAAACTGTAAAGAACCCTCAATTAAATGTTTTCTTTTTATAAGAGTTGCCTTCATCATACTGTCCCTTCATAACTATAAAACCCTAAAACAGTACTTGTTCCAAGTACACAAAAAACAAGTTTGAGGAGATGATGGTTGGCACAAAGGTTTAAGAAAACTGCTGTGACGAGAGAATATGTGCCTATTTGATACTTGTGGTTGTTTGAAAATGCTTGGCCCATGAAAAGTGACACTATTAAGAGGCATGACATTGTTGGAGGAAGAGTCTCAACATGTTCCAAAGTTCAGTACATTATTATCAAGGCAGGAACATGGCAGTGTTCCAGAAGATGGGGGGCTGGAGAAGCTGAAAGGTCTACATCTTGACCCAAAGTTATACAGAAAATTCTGGCTTCCATGTGGGTAGAGGAGGGTCTCAAAACCTACTAACACACTTCCTCTAACAAGGCCATGCCTACTCCGAGGCTATATCACTTAATAGTGCCACTCTCTGGGCCAAGCATATTTAAACCACCAAACCAAAGTATACTGAATCCAGATGAAAATAATAGCCCTATCTACCCCAGATACATAGAAGCAGGATTTGGTACTTGCTTTGATGGATTTTGGTTTAGGTTGGATCCTTACTTCTGTTTTTATTCTTAATTCTCTGAATAGTTTTAAAATGTGGAATTCATATAAGTATATGTCTATTTGTGGGTATGTGTATGTGGGTGCAGATACCTGCAGAAGCCAGAAGAGAGCTTCAGTTGTCTTTGAAATGGAGATACAGATGATTGCAGAGCTTGGCTTATAAGACGAATGCTGAGAATTGAGCTTTGGTTCTCTACGAGAACAATACGTTTTGTTCAGCAACATTTATTGCTGTGTTTCAGGGTCTTATTCTGTTATTTCTTTCTCTTTACATTTTAATTGTTTTTTTTTCTTTTGGAAATGCTTTTTGTTGTTGTTTTTGTTTTCTCTATGTTGAACATGAGCATCAGCTAACTGTTTTATTTGTGCAGACAAGAGATGACTTGAGTCTCAGAAGAATCTTTTAATGCTGATAATATTAAATTTTTATGGATTTTATAGTACATTAAACACGATAGAAACATTTGAAGTTGTACTGAATATATTATGTAATATATAACTATGATACCATGAGTGCATGCCATAATGTTATAATTTGGATGTGAAATGTCTCCTACATATGTTTTATTATCCAGATCCCAGCTTCTTTTAAAAAGCTGTAGACATTTTTAGAGGTAGGGTCTAGCTGGAGGAAAGGCTCTTTGAGGACAGGCCAATTGGTCTCTGCCTTTCATTTCATTTCTACATGAAGAGGTGACATCTCAGTCTCCTGAGATTCCTAGTCATGGAACTGCCCTCTCCCATGTCTTCCCTTCTGTATTGAGCTATACCTCCTATATAATGAGCCAAAATTCATTATTCCTCTCCTAATTGCATTGTGAGGTTTATTGTTGTCATTGTTGTTGCTGTTTTATTTGGTTTGGTGACAAGAAAAATAACCAACAGACAGAGAGGATTCATTCAACCCTCACCAAAACTTCTCAATCTGCAATCAACTTTTCACTTATTAAATCTGTCTGTCTTTGCACAAAATCCAGTGCAAAGTTTGTTTTTCTACTTTCTCCACTAACTTTCTTAGAACACTGCTAAGAGAGAAGGTATTAAGTAATTAATGTTAATGATGTAGGAAGGATCCAGGATATGTCAGACAATTGATTACCAAATGTTGACAGGATTCATACAAGGGACCTGGAAACTTTACTAGTTCACAGGTTTTCATTAAGTAGTGTTGATTCTGAGGGTAAGGGTAGGCATTACTTTTTTCTTAATGATATAAATCTTTGTTATCCTATGAACCAGGCTTTGAGTTTAGACATGTAGGGATAAGTATTAAGTCAGGAACTTTAGTATTTTGTTAAGTTCAATACAGAGATTTGAATGAAACTCTGAAAAAATTGAGACCAGTGTGCTCTTTAATTCTGAAGAATGATACTTGATTTGTTTTAGTGTACTGATTCACTTTAACTGTCAACATAGCACAGGCTAGAGTTATCTGAAATGACAATCTCAATTGTATAATTGCCTAGGTCAGCTTGGCTTATGCAAATGTCTTGGTTAATCACTATAGAAGGGCCCATACCACTGTGAGCAATACCACTCCCTAGACAGGTAGTCTTAATCAGTAGAAGCTGAATTGGGAGAAATCAATTCAAATCTAGCTATAATTGAAACTATGTAGATTATTTAGGGAAATTCAACAAGAAACAAAATCTATCTATAATCTTTCTATAGATGGCATATACAGTAAGCTAACAACCAAATCCCTCATAATTTTTGCTCCACTTCCTTGGCTATAAAATGAGTACTTTGATCAGAAGAAGTGGAACAAACAGACCTGCATCCAAGTTCCTGCCTTAACTTCCTTCATTGGTGGATCTTAACCAGGAGTAGTAAGCTAAGAGTAGACCGTGACCTGGAATAGTAAGCTAAAATGTAAAATTTTATTATTTTAAAATTAATTATTATAAAACTAATTATTTTTAACATAAATATAACCAGTGAATTAATCTGATGACAGTATTTATCTGCCTTTGCTAGTCCAGGATAACTATACCAAGAAACCAAGATATATTTCAAGCTTCACCTCAATACTGGGCAGTTAAATGATCTATAATAACTTTATGCTAATCTGGCTATCTCCCAACCATGATCCATGATAGCTGCATACTTTTATTGATCTGACTCTTTGAGTTTCAGATATTTTCCCTCAGGGTGCCCTCTTTGACTCTCTCCTCTGAAACTCTCTTCCTCTCTCTTTCTCCTAGCTGGAAGATACTCTACCTTATTTTCTCCTCTCCGCAGCCACTGGGTGATCAGCATTTATTGACAGAGAATAAGTGGTAAGTATTGCTTATACAAACGTAAGATAGGAGACTCTTGATGTAAGCCTTACAGTGCTGCATTTTATTGAAACAAGATATGTGGTGAGAGAAATCGGCATTGGAATAACATAATGATCATCTTTGCACAGTACACAAAAACATTATGTGTACAATGAACTTCTCTATCTCCAAGTTACTTTTATTGAGATAATTTTACCACAGCAACAGAAGAATGGAAGAACATCTACCTATTGCCGTTCCTCATGTGATCACAATATCTTGCTATCTCTTTAAGAAATTATGTGTGATTTTTTGGTTTCTAAAAATTACTGTAAAGAGATTATGTTTTTCTTTACCCTGACTCAGGATTACTATATGCAAGCAGATCATGTCTTCTCAGAGACATTATCCTATAGGAAGGTATTTCCTCTTGAATTAACCTAAATAATCTGCATAACTTCAGTCATAGCTAAATTTGTGTTGGTTTCTCCTAATACAAAATTCAGCCATGATAGTGATCTGAGGTGACATCCCTTTGTCCATCTCAGCTGATTTGTTTGTTTGTTTGTTTGTTTGTTTTTCAGAGAAAGTACAAAATATGGGACTAAAATAAACTGTGAAACCGGAGATCAACCTTTCTTAGTTAGGGGAAATGCAGAGTAGAGTTCATTCAAGTAGGCAAGTTTTAGTGCACTTGTTCTCAGCCTTCCTAAATCTGAAAAATTTTAATTCAATTCCTCAGGTCAGAGTAACTCTCCACCATAAAACTGTTATTGTTACCACTTCATAACTGTAATCTTGCCACTGTTATAAGTCATCAAAATCTGTGTTTCCGGATGGCTTTATGTGACCTAGATAAAAGAGCCATTCAGTTCCCCATGGTGTCATGACCCACAGGTTGAGAACCTCTGTTTTATTGGATGACATTGATGTGTTGGTTTCTGAAAGATCAGTAATGACTACTGTAGAAAACATAGCAGTTTGGCCTCATCAAACATTTCTTTAGTCTTTTTAGAGCAGGTTGGGTGAATGTGTGCATGTATGACTCACATTGTAATATGGCTGTGATAATGGGCCATATGGCTTTGGTTTTTTTACTGGACAGCGTCTAGAGTGAAGAGAAGGCCGGGTTTCATTTTTTTCTCAGCTGTAAAGATGCAAAAATTTTAAATTAAAACTAACCTTTCAGCTGATTCCTTGCATAATTGCTATCTTGTTTTGCTAATACTGTGGCTAAATTATAACTTGCTAAGGCCTTGGGGATTTTCATGCTGGTTTATCCTCTGTATTAGCATTGACATGGTTTTCAGTCAAGTGTGTAACTAAATCCTGTGGCTATGAGCAAGGCTGGCAGTATTTGCATTGAAAATCAGTGGGAGATTAGAGTAAGAATGGCTCTATGCAGCCGCCCTCAATAGATTCCATGATGAAAGTTCTGGTCTCTCAAAACACAGTTCACTCCCATTAACTAACTGTGGCTGCTGAGCCCGCTCATATGTCAAATACCCAAATCAACCAGTGAAAATAAGAGGAGACCATACAGCCAGCCACAACAATATGACATATATCTTTGAAATGATCAATTTGCCAAATTTTTTTAAGTAAATAGTTGAATGGGAAGAATAGGGACATTTTTTGAGTGAATTTTATCATGCAAACACAAAAATAAAGCCTTCATTTTCTTTGCTAATAGGAGATTAAATATATGCAGTTACTATGATGATGTTATAAGAATTTGTGGAGTATATTAAAGGCACTCAAGGACACATTCTGTAAAATAAAATTAAGTATCTCCATTCACACCATGTACACTATACAACAAGATTTTAATCTAATGTTTCAGTTAGATAAAATTGTTGAAGATCAAATGAAACATTTAGTGAATTCCATGACTATAATTTTGTTTCCAGGTTTGTCATGACAGACTTTGCTATTAGAAAATAGGAAGTATTTAAGATTCTATTCAGAGCTATCCATTGAAAGTAGATTTCTAAAAGGCTAAGAATTAGTCCCTAAGATACACACTAGCTAGTATCTATAATGGGTAAATGAACTTGGTGCCAAATAATGGAGGGGGCACTGGAAAAGATCTGATATAAATACAGTGATTGTATACAAAAAAAGGTCATAATCCTGAGGAGATTTTACATTTTTTTTTGTCTTTTGTGTTCTCTTCATGAAGAAGATTATGGTTATGAAAATCAGATTTACCAGGGTTCCAGGAAAATCACTCTACTGTTGTGATGGGCTTACATTCAGCACAAAGCAAGCACAAAGGCAGAGAGCCTTGATGGTTCACAAACAAGGTCTGAAAATACTTTAAGTCATAGGGTCTGGGTAATGCCAATATCAACTTCTGGTGAGGATATGCACTTCACCTCCAAGCCTGATCTCCCAGGGAATGGATCCAATTGAGACCTCAAATTTAGAATATATCTTCACATGTGTGGCCATTGGTCTCTGCACCCACTCCCATATGCTGATGGAGCAAGCCTCTTTGTTGAACATTCAACAAGACAACAGACTATTAGTATATCAGCATGTCACTAGGGAGTAAGTAGTCCATTGACTCCCTTTTTTTTTTCTTTTCTTTTGCCAGTAGCACTT